>VZTO01009071.1:85131-104099 GCA_013400615.1 Syrrhaptes paradoxus | reverse complement strand
AAAAAAAAAAAAAAAAAAAAGTGCTGCGGACAAAACCCCCAAAAACCTGGAAAATATGGGGCAAAGTAAATCTGAGAAATAAGAGCTACGGAAGGGCTAGTGAGGAGGAGATGGAGCTACACGGAGGCGACTGGGTTATAGGCAATCTTACATCAGTTTATTAAAATATCCCATTAATCTTCATAGCACAATCTTAATTGCAAAAATCTTTCATCAGCCTCGTTATTTGTGCACCTGTCACTGGAGACACTCGCAGTTGTTTTGTCGTCATTTCTCACACTAATTAGAGGGGTTTGGGGTGGTTTGTGGGGTGGGATGGGGAGAAGGGAGGGGGGCTGTTTTTTTAATTGTCCTCAAGCACAGCTCAGCTTTACTGTAATGCTGCCAATTAGGGTCCCGCCCCGCGCAGGGCTGGTGGGGCTGCTAGGCACATTATAGAGGACTAGAGGGGTTGTTTTAATTAAATACCCCCAGACTAGTAGGGTAATATTTAGAGCAATTTAACAATCTGCTGCGGAGTTGTTAAGCCTCCAATATATCTGCTTAATGTTCATTTGGGTATTTAATAATCTCCCTACCTTATCTAATCCTGTTTAAATTTAAAGAGATGCATCTAAGCTGGTGAAGTAGCTTGTGCTTACGAACAGCTGCTGGTTATTAAAACATATTTGAAATGCCATCACCAGCGAGCAGTCCCAGTAGCAGGCAGGAGACTTGGTGCCTGCGGATGTATTTCTTTCTTAAATGGGGCTGCCCAGGGACAAGACCCAGTGCTTTCATTGCAAGCTCTGCTGTCATCACACCAGTACCCTTAGTTTCCAACCTGCTTCATCTGCCTGTGGAAAGGACGCTGGTGGCCTTATTGTATAATTAGTCAAAGTTACAGATTACTTATTTTTAAGGCTGTTTTCCAGGACTTCAGCTGCCCAGACTAGGGCATTTCTAAAAAACTAGATGCTTTGTTTTCTCAGAACAATGGAAGATGTGTTTTCTTTTGCTCTGCCAGTTCTTCACAACTTTCTGTGAGGTCCACAAAAAAAATTGGTTGCCTGGGGATGGCCTACAAGGCCAGAAAGACTTTATTTTGCAAGGTTTTAGTCCAGCTATCCTTACATAATTTGTGTGTTTCTGGGCTGGCTGTGCTGTTCTTGGTAGTCTTCATCTTAACGAGATGCACTGCCCACAGCAACACTCTTCAAGTTGCCTTGGCCATCTCCCCAACATTCCCTCCAAACCAGCAACCTCCACTTTGAAGTGGTGCCACTCAAAACTGGGATCAGGGCAGGTCCCAAAATATTGCTGTCACGGTCAAGAAGAGGTTGTTACGCAAAACAAAATTCACAACTTGAACAATTTATACAAAGGGAGAGTCAAACCAACGGTTTCCCTTCCTGACATGAATTATTTCAAGGGTGAAATGGCCTCCGGACAAAGCAAAGAATTTTCCTAACACATTCAGGGCACAAACAGTCAGTCAGTCTTAAATTCTATGAAACTGAAGAGCCTAGACTGTTTCACAAGCACTAACCCGTGCAACTTTAAAGTACCTTCACTTCTAAAGCTAGAAAATAGCAGCTGTCTATGTAAAGACAAGGGAACAAAATACCATCCAGTTAAAACCAGAAAACACATTTGGGAAAAACCTTGTTGTCCAGTTGAACTAAACACACTTCTCAAAAGCTAAGCTTTTAAGGCATTGTGGCATTAATGTTAGCATCCTCAGCTGAGCAAGGCTCCCCATCCATCTTGTTCAAGCAAGAATATCTCAGGTTCTCATCATGAAGGGATGATTTTCATTGTAAATCTGGTGTTCTGGCTTTGGCCAACTTGTTTTGAGACAGAAATGGACCTTTTGGAGAGAGCGAGCCCAGATGCAACACTTGTCACACACATTGCGCAGGAGCATGGCCATCCCAGTTGGTCCTCATTGATCCAAGAGCAGCTCACAAAGAGCCTGCCAGAAATGGGAAGGAAAGGCTTTTTCAGCTACATCCATCACAGAATATAAACAAAAGGCTAAGAACTGAGGCAAGAAAGATGAGGTCAGATGGGGAAGGGGGTAAAAAGAAAAAAAGAAAACCCAACACGCTTTCTCTTCTTGTTACATTATTCTTGTTAGAAGCCTTGGAAGAGATTGAGCAACTTTTATCCCCAAGGGTCTTTAAAAACAGATGAGTCCAAAAATGACATAGGTAGAGTCAACCTTACCTTGGGGCAAGGAAACAGACTCACATGACCTTGGCAAGGTCCTTCTGATGCCTCTTCTGTGGCCCTATGCTGTAGCACAAGCAATGCCAAGACCTGTTCAACCCCCACTTTGACCTACTGCAAGGGACTTGTCATGGTACCAGCCAGAAGATCCTGGACTCTATAAACAAGCTAAAACCAGGGACCATAAACACAGTCCAGCAGAAGCAGTGTTCTGGCCTGCAAGGCTTGCTGGTCTCACGTGAAAAAAGCTAACCCATTTCATACCCCCAGCAGAACCCCCAAACCCAAGCTCTCCTCCACAAGCGAAGCCCACAGTCCCCACTCCAGATTTGGTTGACAGAGATGACCAGAGGGGAACAAACGGAGCAGATATTTGTTTGTTTGTTCTTTGTTCCTTGTCTCTCAGACACTGGTGTCACTGAGGATTTTTTGTGGAGGAGACGCATCAGCACAGTGACGGATCCTGTCTGGTCCCATCAGCACCAAGGCATCGTGTCCCCAGAGTAACGCGAGAGGACTGGCATTCCTGCAGGGAAGGCTGCTCAGCGGGAGGTGTCAGCCTGGGAAACACAACAATTGTTTCTCTCCCATCGGTTCGGTGGCACTTGGAAACTTTCAGGGTGGGGGAGAAGGCTGAGTCTGAACTCAGAGGTGTGCCAAGGACTTACACCGAAGGACAAGGAGCAGACTTCACACCCAGGCATCGCTGCGATGCCAGCCGCCCACCGTGGCAACGAGAAAGGAACAAATATACTTCAAGTGGCTGTTTCCTACCAGACGTGCGTGTCCTGCGGGGTGAGGAAAGGGACTTCCGAGCCCTCCTCCCATTAGCTGCCACTTCCCACTGCGCTCCCTCTTCACCTCTGTGTGCTGAGCTGCAGCCACAAATCATGGGTCTATTTAGGCTCTTAAAAAAAAAAATAAAAGGATGCAACCGTTTACAATGCGATTTCCTTAATTCTTAATAAAGGATCCTATTTGCTTCCTCCTCCATTAGTCACCTCTGGCTCAGCAGCGTGGTAGCAGGACAAAGGGACGGCGTGAGTCAACGCTCCAGCGGCCTCTAGCAAACACAGCTCTTGCTGTAGCAGAAGGACTTTGCATCCTCTTTCACAAGAGCATCAGAAGACTTCAAATTCCCTGCGGCCATGCGGAGAAAAGCCTTGTGGAGACTGGCCACGCTGTTCTGCCTGCCAGTCAAAGGGGGAGTCAAGGTGCAGAAAGAGTGAGCCAGACACACACAAGCTGAAGAGCACCTTCAAAGACCCAGCCACCAGATCACTCTCAAGATCCCAGGTAGGACTACAGGTATAATTTTGTATAACACCCAGGGAAAACTGCCTGCAAAAACCCGTCTCTGCCTCTGGCTCATTGAGAGAGGAACTGGGTTCTGGGCTCCTTGTCTGTGCAGCAAAGTGGGATGCTCCGATATCAAGTACACACCTATTCTAATGTCACGTTTAGTCTCATCTCTGCTGTTTAGAGCTACCCAGGCCTTTTGCCAGCAGGAGATGCCACGATGTGGGTTTTCACTGGGTCGAAAATGCTTGGAGGAGCTGCTTGTGAACAGCAGGCTCAGAGGGAGAAACCAGCAGAGGCACGCACAGAGCAAGNAAGTGGCTGTTTCCTACCAGACGTGCGTGTCCTGCGGGGTGAGGAAAGGGACTTCCGAGCCCTCCTCCCATTAGCTGCCACTTCCCACTGCGCTCCCTCTTCACCTCTGTGTGCTGAGCTGCAGCCACAAATCATGGGTCTATTTAGGCTCTTAAAAAAAAAAATAAAAGGATGCAACCGTTTACAATGCGATTTCCTTAATTCTTAATAAAGGATCCTATTTGCTTCCTCCTCCATTAGTCACCTCTGGCTCAGCAGCGTGGTAGCAGGACAAAGGGACGGCGTGAGTCAACGCTCCAGCGGCCTCTAGCAAACACAGCTCTTGCTGTAGCAGAAGGACTTTGCATCCTCTTTCACAAGAGCATCAGAAGACTTCAAATTCCCTGCGGCCATGCGGAGAAAAGCCTTGTGGAGACTGGCCACGCTGTTCTGCCTGCCAGTCAAAGGGGGAGTCAAGGTGCAGAAAGAGTGAGCCAGACACACACAAGCTGAAGAGCACCTTCAAAGACCCAGCCACCAGATCACTCTCAAGATCCCAGGTAGGACTACAGGTATAATTTTGTATAACACCCAGGGAAAACTGCCTGCAAAAACCCGTCTCTGCCTCTGGCTCATTGAGAGAGGAACTGGGTTCTGGGCTCCTTGTCTGTGCAGCAAAGTGGAATGCGCCGATATCAAGTACACACCTATTCTAATGCCACGTTTAGTCTCATCTCTGCTGTTTAGAGCTACCCAGGCCTCGCCTTTTGCCAGCAGGAGATGCCACGATGTGGGTTTTCACTGGGTCGAAAATGCTTGGAGGAGCTGCTTGTGAACAGCAGGCTCAGAGGGAGAAACCAGCAGAGGCACGCACAGAGCAAGTGATAATTTCCATGCTGTGCAATTACAGCTGAGAAGGAGTAAACCTCTGGTGCACAAACCTGCCAACAGTTTACTGCCGACAAGGAAACAAAACCGACAGTTGACACTGGAACAGCTACTGATACCCTGTAATCATCTCAAAAATAGACTCTTTGCAAACCTGCTTGTTAGTAGTGAGAACATATGCTCTTTTTAAGAGGAGGGGAGAAGAACCTCTCAGCATCTCCAAAGCAACATTTGTATTAACCAGAACAAGTGTGTGGTGAAGCTGAAGCTGCAAGCATCTTCCCAGAACTCGGTCTGGTCCTGCTGGGTGACAAGGACACAGATCCTGCACTGCTACAGCACATCCCCCAGCATGGAGCACAGTTAGTCCTTCGATCCCAGCAGCAAGTGCTTGCACTGGTACTTCAGACACCCAGCTTACTCCATCTTACTACACATATATACACAGCTGTGACACCCAGCACATCGCTGCGTTCAGAACGCCATTCCGCTGCACTGTAGCGTGGAGATGCCTGTTTTCCAGGCTTCTCCTGCCTCTCAGCATGAAGTATACTGGCCTCATTGAGGTCCAAGTGTGACTTCATCTCTCTCCTCATTTCATAGTCCCCTCCTGGGGCTGTGCAGCCCACTCATCCTGCTTTCCCTCTCAGGACCCTCTCTGAAGGGATACCTGTCACTCTGTCCCCCACCTGCATTCCTCCAGTAGCCAGCACCTGCCATGGCATCCCTAAGGCTCCTTTTAACGCAGCTACAGTCCACGCATAAGTGTGTGATACAGGCAGAGACCCTCCATTACCCAGACACAGTGAAGCACAGCACTCCATTTCCAAAATACACCACTAGACACCTCCTGGGTGACAGAGCAACCAAACCCTGCTGTGCAGGCAGGTGATAAAACCCATCAGCTGCATGAGGCACTGCCCTTCCCCAGGCTTCTGATGCACAGGAGTAGTCCCCAGTGCTCCCTTTTAACCACAGCCCCCAAGATCCCAGCTGCTTTCCCCCAGCCCAGGGTGGACAGAGGAACATCATCGCTGAGCCGAGTGCTCACCCAGAAAGGAGAGAGGGCTGGTTTGGTCCCTACCGCATTCAACATAAAATTCACCCACCCGCAACTTGCCATCTCCTCAGTGCTCAACACATCAACACTGCAGGGGAGAGAGGGACAAATGTTCCCTTGCAAGTCGATTTCATTTTGGTATGAGCCATTTCGAGATTATATCCATTTCAATTTGGGCAGGGATCCAAGGTTAACATCCCTGCTCTTGTTAACAGAGCTTTTGCTTGCAAAGGCCCATCAGCTCCGTTTTACATCTTATTTGGAAAAGTCAGAGCAACGTTGCACTGTGTGCCAGGACAAGGGGAGAGGAAAGGCAGATCTTGGGGGGGCTCTGTGACTGCTGTGGCTAAAAGCAGTTTCCCTAGGACTCCTGGACACATATCACAGGTCTCCTGTTTGCCACTCATGAACACAGACCTCGCCAGCTGTTACTGTACAGCCCTAGGGTGTTCAGCCCCAGGAAAACTTCTGAGACTTCCCATTGTCTCCACATGGCCAAGGAAGGAGGAGCTCTGCCAACAGGCACAAGATAGCATAAGGGTGGCACCCTCCGTCCAGGGTCACAGCAGCATTCAAAGACACACATTCCTTTAAAGTCCCCATTTATGCAAACTGTGGCTTCCAGCTCCCAGAAGTCACATCCACTTCTTGGTGGACGTTACTCCACAGGGGTCATGTTGCTAGCCAAGTTTCTGAGGTCCCTCTGGGTACTTTGGTAGATTGGCCAGCCAAGTCCAGCCTCTCTACACTTTCCTGCCCTGCAGCCCCCCAGGAAGAACCACAGACCAACACTACACACAACAATACACCAGAGCAGCAACAGCAGAGGATCAGTTAAACCCAGCAGCTGACTCCAGAGACCATCCCGACGCAGAAGGATTGCAAACCTCAGCATCTCTGGGACAGCAGGCACAAGTTATCAACTATGGCAAAAGCTGGTCTTTAGCAGTCTGGGTCTCCAGACACCTTGAAACACCCCAAAAAGCAGGAGAATGGAAGCACAGTCTTGGCTGCTATAATGGCCAGCCTGGAAAGGATTGGGCTACCCACCAGCAGCCACCTTGTTGGTAGGAGACTGTCTTTACTGCACGACCCCAGCACCTGAGCAGGAAGACAGCTTCTTCACCCAGGGCAAACCTACTAATGGCTTTCACCGAGGCATTCTCAGATGAGCTCCAACAGTCAATACTGCCAACATGAATTATTAATCAGTGTGTCATTCAGCCTCAGAAGCTGATCTATCCACACCACACAAGAAGAAAGCTTTTAGCAACACACCCGTGTCAGCAAGCCCAAGGCGAGCTTGCCAGGCACTTTCTCGCACCTCCCCGCCGAGCTGCTGTGAGCCGACAGGAGGGGACCCGCGGTGGTCTGCTTGCTGCCGTCTCCAGCAAAGAGCTGTGGCAACCCGGCGCACATCCTCGCTCAGAACCGGCTCTGTGCGCGGCTGCATTAGCTCAGCACATCCACCTGTCACGCAAGCCACTCGTTTGGAAAATTATTCTGCTGGAGCATCGCTGAGGACACCTTGCCAGTGAAATATCAGACAACATCAGGCGGTGTTTACTTGCTCCAGTGCAGATACTACACATTTATTGTTTACACTTTGCAGTGGATTTTTAGAGTTATGTCAATAAGACTGAGAGTTATCAAGTGATCTGTTTGCAGTCAGTCAAGAACTGCCACGATTCACAGTTTGCCTGAGGAATTTTAGGACAGGGATTTACCATTTCACATGGGCCTAATCCACAGCAAAAGAGACTGGGGATCTAAGAGGCATTTGTTTGGATTTGCAGGACGCCAAACTGAATTTCTGTATTGCTTAACTCCTCTGCTTCCTGCATGAGGGTGCTCCAAGGGGAGCTAGTCCCAAAAGGAAAGGAAGGCTCCTGAAATGGTGTAATAACAAAGCATAGAAGACCTCCCTTGGTCCAAGCTTTGGGAGAAACGGTTGGGTTGATTTTTGTAGACTGTTCCAACTGTACTAAAACCAAGACAGAAGTGGGAAATACGGTTCAGCCAAGATGGACATGTCCTCCTCCTTGGTCATGTTTGGAGACTGATCCTGTTCCTTGCTCATTTGGGGCAAACAAAAGAGAAGACACAAAGTATTTCCCAGGTGGCATCTCTTGCCCTGCAGGGCTTTACGCTTCTCCTGAGTACCAGATTTCCTTCATGTGATGATACCAGCTGCATCCCACTGAGTCAGAGCCATCCCGGCACTGTGGCTGCCCATATCTCTCCCAGAGCCAGAGGTCAGCTCTCCTACACAGGACCCCCAGGAGGAGGATACAGCACATCCAGCCTGGAAGAACTTGGGAAAGATCAGGCCAGCACAGCCAACAACCTCCCATGCATGGGGAAGACTGGTGGGTCTGCAGAGAGTGTGTCACAGCTGTCCCACCTGCAGATGTCAGCTTCTGTCCTAGCTAGTATTTTCTCCCATCTTTTCTACTGTCTTTTGTCAGAGGCAGGGCAAAAAATGAGCATTTCCAACACAGTCATGGCATAAGCTCGTTACTCCCCTTGCTAAGAGCTGATTAGCCCTTAAAACTAGTAAAAATCTTAAAACTAGTAAAAATCCTCCTTGAAACCTGAACACATTAAATTTCTTCCTTTGGACTGCCTGTTGAAATGCAATTTGCATATCTAGAGCTAGAGGAAACAAACTTCAGAGAAGTTGTATGCTTTCTCTAGCACTTCTACCAGTAACACAGACCAGCCACTATTTTCCTCTTCCAAATCCAGACGTGATGGACCATTGAGTGCCAAAGAGCAGTACTTATCCCAGAGAGTTTAAGACACTGTTCAAGAACAAAAATTAATAGCCAGGCTCCAAGTGGCAAGGCATGCATCATCTCTAGCCGCAGCTCTCTGATGTAGAAAGATTAGCCAAGGTCCTCTCCCTATTCTCCCATTTCTGATTACCAGAAGTGCCGTCATAGTTCCAGTTGAAAGACCAAAGCACCCAGCCATCCATCTGTACAAAGCTGTACATTTTAGCAGCCATGCTCTGCTGCAAGTCCCATTTCCACAGTGGGAAAGGTTGAAGATTTGGTTCCTGAAAAGTCTCTTTTCATCAGTCCTTGGGCTGGTTCTAGTGTTCAACCCAACTCTGCAGTTCAGCAGCAGAGATCCAAATTCTTGGGCTGGTAATAAGTGCCAAGGCAGTTGTTTTTATCTTATTCAGTCAACAAGAACATGGAAATCAATTTTTCCCAATCTCAGTTATGGCTAGAAATCTATTCCTTTTAGGCCAGCTACAGGATTAATCTATTGAATGGTTTGCAGGCATTTTGCTGACATACAAACATTTGAAGAATACATTATGCTTCCCCCCCTTCCTAGTACAGCATTAGTGCTTTTTTTTTTTTCCTGTAAACATCTTTGTTCGGGAATCCATGAGACAGGATGTGGAAATGCATCTCTGCCTTACAAACAAGCCTCATGTCTGCAAAGTTTCGCACTGCACTTAAATCGCTGGTGCTTGGTGACTTAAAAAATAAAAGAGCAAAGCTACTTAGCAATGCACAAGATATGCCAGCAACACAGAGCAGGTACTGAGCTGCCTTTACCTGGCCAATACTGAACAGAGCATCGGCAGGTATAAATGAAATAAATTATATAAATTTCAAATTTAGTGGAAGCCTTGACCTAAAGACCTGCCAGTCTAACAATTAGTCTCCTCTGCTGGCTTCAAAACATCAGGGCATGCATGTAAAGAGCCATCTCACATCTATCACGATAGTAGCCTAGTGAAATTCTGTCACCTGTGAGAAGGGGGTAGTTCACCATAGTTTATTCTCTTCTCATAGAAAAAGAAGGACCTCATCACTTGTGGCCCTTACTGTGGTCTCCAGAAAGCTTCTTCCTCTGTTCTCAGCAGGATTGCAAGATGCTCTGCAAACTTTCTGGAAGAGTGTGTACATTCAATGAGACAGATGAATTTTAATTTTTTTTTCCTCTCTCTATTCTACAGCCATAGAAACAGAGGCAAGTTTTCCTCTTTCACCAGCACAGGCAGACCTTCCTGAAAGCACTGTACTTCAACACTAGGACCTTTGCAACTCCCAAAGAGCTGTGCCCACCCAAATCTGGGAATACATCGCTCTCAGTTCCAGTACTTGCTCTTACCCATAAGAACCAGGATCTAAATTTCCATTTGTCCAGTATCACTGTTTTTCCACACCCAGTCTCCAAGTGTCAGGATTGTTTGTAAAACTTTCCACAGGTGATGTATTTCAGGCCAAAGGCTAAGATTTGTTTTAAAATGTTCTTCACAAAATTTGATCCAGGCAGCAGTATCAAAATGGCTTTGGAAGACCAGAGAACAATGAAGCAATTATATCCCGAGCAGCAGGACAGCAGAAAGTGAGAGCATCCATCTCACCACAGCTGTCTTGTCTTCCTCCAGCAACCCGAGTCCAACAGACTGTGCAGATCTTATTTCTCATCACTGCAGAGGGCACTATAGGTATTTCGTATTCAGAAAATACTTTCTATGCTATGATGTGTTATCCTGGCCAGAAGGGACATATCTAGTTATAGAAGTGTGGTAGCCCTGTCTTGCTCACCTACAAAAGGACTCTAACCTCCAGGGCCACAGGGAGAGAGCAGAGCTGCTCCAGGGCTGTCCCCACACCTGGACACCCTGCTGATGCAGACAGCAGTGGAGACCTTGGCATGCACACAGGAAAGCTTTTTTTGCCCCAAAATACTATGTATGGATGCAACGTAGAAAGGAGAGCAGAACAACAGCACTATTCCTATTAGCAGCCAGTTCCTGCTTCAAAACAGTCAGCTGTGGACACTGACCTTGATGCCTAAATGGTTCTACATTCACCTGGAGTGTCACACTGTCCACTAGTTCTCCTCTTAAGAGCTCTCAGGCTGCCCATGAAATACATCTTCAGGCCTGTTCCCATGACAGTGTCCTCCCCTTCCCTAACTGATCTTTCCAAATTATTGCCCCTCTGTTTCTGCATTGGTCACCTGCTGGGCTGAGACTAAGACAATAGGTCACACTTTGCTTTTCAGCTGGGAGCAAACCTCCAGAAGTTGATTTATCTCACACAACTCCCAGCACTTGCAGCAATGCCTTTCCTCATGACCCCTCTGGAAGGTCTCCAGCTGCCACCAGCAAGACCTAGTCAACAGGAGAGTCCCTCCAAACAGCATGGCTGTGGGCTGAAATAAGTTGTTTCTGGCTGCTCCTTGAAAGTCTTTGTTGTCTGTACCAGGATACAGTCACCCATCAAAGCATGAAGACACCAACACCATTCTGGGAAGCAAGTCCCCTTGTAGGGAGAGCAACATGCAACATGCCCATGCTGTGCACTGTCTGGAGGGGAGCAGGGGATGCTCAAGGACTCCTTTGCACTACCATATAGCATCACTGAAGACCTTCCACCAGGTTCTCTGATCTCACCAGGACATCCAAGACAGACCCACAGTAACTGAATAATCAATTAATCCTCCTGTAGAGCTCCATTTACATAATGAAAACGCAGCCTCCCAATATACCACTATTTTTCAGTTGTCTAGACTAATATATCTGTCCTGTAGTTAGAGGGGGGAGACCTAACACAGCTTCTATTACGGGTGGCAGAGTTCCAGCTGAAGTCACATGGTGGCAATAAAACTTGTATTGATTTCATGTAAGCATTTAACCCTAGCAGAGCACGGATCCCTCCAATAGCCCACAACGGACTCTGCGTCCAGCAACCCAGACTGAGTTACAGTTGCACCTCTCATGGAGCCTGGGGAATCCCTTCTCTTTCTCTCCGGCTCCAAAACAACTCATAGATGAGCAGAAATCAGACAGGCTTCACTGCATATTTTGAAATATGGCACCAAGTTTGGGTTTTTCAGTTCAATACTGCAACTTATCCCAGACCGCAGAGGTGGGTCTCACCCTACAGACCTCAGTGGAAAACAAAACAGCTATAATTCTAGATCCAACTCATTTAGCAAGCAAGCACCTGGGACCAGGGTCTGTCCTCAGAAGTCTTCTCCCAGACTGAAGACTGGGACCAGTGGTGCTGAAACAACCCTCTCTCTCCACTCAGCAACGGCAAAGCACAAGTCAGAAGACAGCAGAGACCACAGAGCTGAATTAAAGCCCTTAATCTTCAACTTTCACCTCCGTAAATAGGATATGAAGAGCAAATAATCAGCAGCTCACAGCAGGGCCCATTTGCAGATCCTGGGTCCCAGCCAAACTAGACAGGCCACAGATGGGCAATCAGCAGAGAAGGCTGAGGTTCAGCTGCAGTCCTCAGTCTCGCCACAGACTTCTGCAGGTTAACAGGAAAATCGTTTTGAACTCCAAGCCCACAAAGTCAGTGCAAGACTCCCCATTAATCCCAGAAATTAGAAAGGAGACCAAATGTCCAACCTGTACCACCAACAGCACAGCTGGACTGTTGGAGATAAAGACACAAAGCCTTGTCAGACCTTCTCCTGGGCAGGACAGTCCCCACGTGCAGTATGACAAGCCCTGAACCAGCGTGCAAGGTTCCCATCACTTCAGTAACAGCGCTGTGTTTGGGCATTTCCATCAGAGCGTGGTTTATGTGAGCACACTCTGCCCTCCTCTGCTTGCTACAGGTTGTCTCTCCAGCCTGTAGAGGTCCAGGCAAACCCGTACGTCTTGCCTGAGGGATCACACTGGGGTCTGTTGGTGACACAGTCACCTAACACAGACCCAATGACTGCTGGCCATTCCCATGACCGGAGCACACCCCTCTCTCTCCACTATTGCAGCAGCCTAACATTGCAGCTGGAAATAAGGACACTGATGCCAAACCACAGGGTTCACCACAACCAGCTGACAGCGATGCTGAGCACAACTTGTCCCCATCTGAACAATGCCAAGAGCCGTGAACCCACCACATTCAGGCTGCATGGGTTGGACAGACCCTGCAGGGGCAGGACAGCCACCATGCCAAACGGGTGTCAGGGATGTGTCCTTAAAGTCTCCCATCTCCTCCCGCCCTGCCAAGCACAGGGACAGGAGATTTTTTTTTCCTGTGTAAGTGACTACCAAGATTTGCCTTGACATTTGTAGGTCACCGAATGAAAAGGTTTGGGAAGGGGAGACTTCAAAATCCTTGAAAGCTCAGCTCTGTTGCCAGCACACCCCAGCCTCAAGCTGCTGTGCTTCCTTCTGGTCTTTCCACATCCTCCCTCCAACACCCTTCTTCCCTCTCTCGTATGGGGTGAGGGGAACCAATTGCACCAGCACGAGGATCTCTGGGTTCTTCTGGCCTCTCAGAACAGAGCCTAGGTGGTACTTTCAGGAAACAAACTGAACACATCTCTGCTCTGGCCCAGGTGAGCTCTAAGCCTGTTTCTTCTCAAATATCCTTTGAGGAACCCTGGCTTGCTTGACATTCACCATCCCTCTTGCTCCTCAAAACGTGAACCCCAATTTTTGCAATCAAATGTCCCTCCAGCTCCTCTCTGAGCACCTGGGGAGCAACAAAAGTGCAGAGCAAATTAGATTTCCAAGGCCAATTCCTCTAAATTTCTTGCAGAAACACACCCAAGGGTTGCACATCTGGGGGACACGTATCAAGTGTATGTGTGGCAGGTTTTGTGGATTTGTTTTGTCAAGTTCTCCTCAGGCAACAGTTTTCAGCACAGAGAAGCGCACTGGGAGCCACATCATGGTGCTAACAGAAGAGCAGAGACTTTCAGAGCATCCCAAGGCTTCAACTGTGAGGACAGCCCTGGGCTACTGTGATCTTGTTCTTCGCACCCAGGACTTGGGCCCAAAGTTCTCCATTTGCCAGGCGTTCCTCTGCAGAGTGCTGCCCAAGGATGACAGAGCAAGTCATTTAGACTTGGCAGCCCTGTGTGTCCCAGGCATAAGGTTTGGCACACACTCCAGAGCCTGGGATGCTAATATCTTCCTAGATAACAGTTATGCTCCTCTGTGCTTCTTCTGTGAAGGCTTTCCCTGCTTTGACCCTCACGTCCTACATCCCCCCTGAAGCCTGCAGCAAGCACAAAGGCAGCTCCCCTTTTCCATAGCTCAGAATGTCTGCCTTGCGCAACAACTTTCTCTGCAGGTCTGGAGCTCTCGAGAACAGCCTACATCTGGTATGATGCCGTGTTTGGACTCATCCCCACTCCCAAAGGGCAGTCTGAGCCAAGCTTATGTTACCAGCACCAGAAGCATGTTCCCCACTTCCTAAACATTGCATCAGAGCGCACAGCGTCAGAAGCATTTGGAAATGCATTGAAGCTGCCTCCGCATATGTGTGTCAGAGGACACGCACGCATCCCGTCTGGAAGCTAGAAGAAAGGCCATCTGCCTTTCATCGCCAACTGGTGACGGTCGCAGATTCTTCCTGTCGCTTTGGCTACTGCACACTGAGCTGTGCTCAGCTCCACAGCGTGCTCCAGAGCCACCTCCTGGCTGAAAGGATAACAGTCCTAGAAAAAAGCAAGAAGGGAAAAAAAAACAACCCAAACCCTAACAAACCCAAACACCAACCCCCAAATCCCAGTCATCTGATTTATAGCTGCAATGCCCCTCCATAACGGGTTTCAGCATCACTTCACTCCAGACACAGACACCACCCTGCTCCCATTCCTAAGCATGATCCCAAATCCAGGGCAGTCAGAGGCAGTCCGACAAATCCAAATGCTGAACTTACTGTCAGCGGCAGTTTTGCCCGCAGCGCTGCCTGCCTTGCCACCCTGGCTCCAGCGCAGGCATGTCTGGGGTACATCTGTTCACCCTGACTCTCATCCAGATGCCCCGAGTCACAGCCAGGCAGCTGGACACCCATGCTGCAGCGTGCCCAGCACACCGTGCAGAGGCGGGCACCAGGCAAGTTAAAACACCAAGACCGAAGCCAAACCTTTGCGCTCAGGCATGGAAAGGCCAGCACTCGCCTTTCCCCATCACTTCATCCCTTTATCTCCCACTTGCACTTGGCTCGTGGGCAGCACAGACCATCCCTGCTCCCCCAGCTTAAAATATTCATGTTTCAGCCACTTCTGCATCCATTTACACCAGGGCTCGCTCTTCTCTGGGCCTTTCCTTTACCAAGGTCTGCTCAGCTCAATTCCCTTCCAGGCCAGAAGAAAGGACAAGAGACACAGTTATCCCAAAGAAAGGTCCTTGATCCACGCAGAACAGAAAAATTTCTCAGTCCACAAAAAAGCCAGACCCTGCTGTTTGATGAGGTTTGTTTTTCAGCAAGGCTGTGCAAAACATCCAGGCAACTGAACTGCCTTGAGAAGAGAGAGACACAGTTTATGGGGTGAAGTGTCCTTCCCCAGTCCTACCAAAGAGAGGGGAAGAGATTACTACAAGGATCCTTCTCTCCAAAGCCCAGGTAACACCCTTCACACCTGATGCTTCTCTGCACAACAAAGGTTCCAACTCTGGAAACACAGGCTGTAGACAGAGGTCAATTAAAGCACAGATTTAACTCTAAGCCAGTTTTGCACACACCAATAAAAATTGATAAAACATCATATTGAACCCTTATAAAAGGTTTTCCCCACTGTAAAGGTGCTAGCATCAGGTAAAGGAAGAGTTACAGCAATTTATAGTGATCTCTAGCCTGGATTTCTTTCCTCTCAACCTCCTTTCTTCCAAGATGCCCCTGCCATTCCCAGCTCATCCAGTCCAATCCAGAACAATAAACTCTAGCATCCCAGGTTGGATGAGGCTTTGAGCAACCTGGTCTAGTGGAGGGTGTCCCTGCCCATGGCAGGGGGTTTGGAACTTGATGATCTTTAAGGTTTTTCCAACCCAAACCATTCTATGATCCTGCATGATCCCCAACATGAGACCAGACCAAGGAGGCAACCACAGACCTCAAAAGGCTTGGCACGGAGAGGCAACACACAGCTAAAACCCCACCGCAGGGAAACCCAACGGCAGTCAGAAATCCACCCACCATGTACCCTTCAAACAAGCAGAAATATGCCAGCTGAGCAGCGTAGCCAAGAGTGACACTGATTTCCTTATGATGTTAAAAAAAAAAAAATAAAATAAAATCTCTTCCCATGTTGCAGCATGTTGACCTGACAACATGCCATCAGAATTTTAAATTACATCTCTGAAAACTCTTCTCCCTGTCAGCAAGCGTTTGAACCTGAAGCGAAGCCGGCAGCGGAGAGGAGCAGACAGGAGAGGTAATTACCCACGGTCTCCTCCAAGAGCTGACAGAAAGCAGGCCCCGTGCTGGAGATCCTGGCCTCATTACAGGCTCTCCTGGAGGCTGCAGCTGCTCCTCTCCGCGGTCAGACTTGAGTCATGGCGTTTTGGAGGAGAGGGGAGCACTGCCATGGGCTCATTAATGGCTGTGGGGTCCGTCAGCCACAGCACAACCGCAGCCACGCTGGTGTTTGAAGCTGGAGCCCCAATGCTGCGCTCGAACTTCAGACGATGAGCAAAAGCCAGCCGGAAAGTTGACTTGCTCATCGCTGTGGTATTTCTAATACAGGAAGGGCCTTTCTCCAGAGTCAATGTGTGTTTTAGAGCTAACAGAAAGAGACAGAGCAAATTCTCACCCCTTCCTCATTAAAGGCAGCGAGACAAAAACTCTAAGATTCCACATAGTAGCTGGGGAACAGCTTTAGAAGCCATACCAACTCCTGCAGCAGTGGCACTTCCAAGGGAAAAAGACATTTTGCCCCAAGAGAGCTGCCAGTCCACAAAAACCAGGGTCTCTCCATGGCCGCACGTGCTCCTCAGACCTTCCCTGCGTGGGCTGGGGTGTCCCCATGGCCCACAGAGCCTCCGCCCATGGCACAGAACAGCCTCTCGCCATGTAGATGCCAAGGAAGGCAACTTGCAGCAACAGAGATAGAAAGGTCTGTAGGGTAAGACAACTTGGCTGGCGTGGCACAGCCCCTCCTGTGCCTTGGGACTAATAAAGCACAGTTTTTAACCAACAAACCAACCTCTGCCCAAGGACCTGGGCAACCTGGTCTAGTGAAGGGTGTCCCTGCCCATGGCAGGGGAGTTGGAACTCAGTGATCTTTAAGGTCCTTTCCAACCCAAACCATTCGATGATTCTATGACCTGTGTGTTACATCCCAGCCTCAGCGCAGGATCTGTCCCACACAGTCCCATTATCATTCCAACTGGAAGAGGAGCAGGTCCCCGCCCCGCTGCTGGCCAAAGGGTGGCTGATGCTGCAGAGACAGATGCTGGAGCATCCCTGTGGTGCTGGCCTCAACATCAAACCAACCCTCCTGTTTGTGTCCTGTGTACAGCCCACAGATCAATAAAACAAAGCATATTGCACCTTTTTCCTTCCCACCACCATGCTCACAGCCCAGCCTTGCCCATTCCCACCTTTGCACTGGGGGTCTTCACCATGTTTCCAGTGACTACCCTTATGTGCTTCAGACCTCCAATTTTAGGAAGGGAAACATGAGAGCACAGCAACACCCCATCTGTCTGCACCCAAAGGACTTGCAGCACCAGTGATTTGAGCTCTGCCTCTATCCACCCATCAGCCCTGGCACATAAATGGCCAAGTCCTGCAAGGGTGTAAGAAAAGCCCTGTGCCCACTTACTCCAGGGGAAGACACGAAGCATGTGAAGCCATGCAAATACCAAAACAGAGGTGCAATCGTGATGGAGAACTGGAAATACACAATTTCCCTCAGTGCTGGTTGTTGTCTCCCTACCACAGCAAGCAAACGTCAGCTGGAGTCCCCTTGGATCCAGGGAGCACAGGGCAGAGCAAGAGAGGAAAGATGTGCCATCCTGTTCGGCTCCCGAGGAAGAGGACAGGAGGGGAACTTGTATGCACTGAAAGGGTAAAGTTGGCATATTATAAGCAGCAAGTTTAACGACATCTAATCATAATACTACGGAATTTTGGAAGGGACATAAACCCTTGGGCTTCAAATGAGCTTTGAAACACAGGGAAGAATGGGAATAAGTCACCCCCACAGCCACCTGCTCTACAATTTCCTCCACCTTCCACTCAATCACCCAGTTCTGGAGCCACCATAAACACTAAATTGAGTCAAATAGATCTTGGTGCCACTCCTGCCATCCCTTCATGCCTAAATAATTAACATGGCAAATAATTTCATTTTTAACATTTCAGTTGAGAGGCATTTTAGGCCTTCTCCTCTTCCCAATTCTTTATCTCAGCCCTTTTTTCAACACAAGCTAAATTAGTTTGGCAGTTTGGGGTCCACGCACCAACGCACATCAAGCCGCATGGTCCTCCCCGCACCCTCCAGCTCTCATCACACTCCACGATGTGCACTAACAGATTTCCCACCCAGCTCAAGGGAGCAAGATCAGACTTCAAATGCCTCCGAGAAAGCCTCATATTTCTCTCCACTACACATCCCATGGGGATTTGTTAACACAGGCACCTTCTGCTGCCATCCTGGTCAGGGCTGTGCTGGAGGAGTCTTAAAATGGAGCATAAAGTCCTGCCTCCTCCCCTGGAAGTACACATCCTCCTAGAGAGATCGGTGGGAAATTTCACACAGGGTTAGTTTTAATGCTTTTGAATATTCTGTGAGGTTTGTGTTCAATTTCTCATCATAAAGTTTTAATGGGAACTCTTTGAAACTGCCAGCTTTTCCGATACATCTTTGGCCAGAAACTGTCTGTCTATGCAAAACTCGGCGAGGTGCATCCTGATTATATCTGGGGCACCGTCTACAGTTTTTAGTTTAAAAAAAGCAAGCAAATCAGATATGCAAGTTTTAGCAACATTTTTAACCATGATGTGTCAACATTTGTGCCACTCTTGCAAGCTTGATAGCCTAAATCCTCAGTTGTGGGATTATATATATTTGATAAGGGTGATTTTGTAGCTGTCTCCTGCAAGGGAAGGCAGGGAGCTGGGGACAGGCAGGGCTCAGCTCAGAGCTGCACCAGGCTAAAACCCCCACACATCACTCAGCCCCCTCTCTGTGCCGTAAACACCACTGCGGAACTTTTAGAAACACGAAAGGATACAAATCTTTGTTGAATAAGCTCGCTGCTGTGCTACCTAACAAGCTCCCAAAAGTAAATCCATGTCTTCTCTCCAGGGACCTGAGCGGTGCCAGCATGAGCAGAGCCATGGAAGGAGGATTACAAAGATGCTCTGGGTGGTTTTTCTTAACATATAATTACTTTTCAGGACTGGATCTGCACACAAAATCTAGTCCTAAACAGTCAGGGTCTTTAGATAAAAGTGAGGGTGAAGGAGGGAATTTAAAAAAA
>VZTO01009071.1:51127-85014 GCA_013400615.1 Syrrhaptes paradoxus | reverse complement strand
AAAAAAGAACTAATAATTTAATTTGGTCAGGAAGAAAAGGTAACCTTGGTTTTCCAATGCATCAGCCCACCACAAACATCAAATGTTAAGAACGTGCAAAAAAATAGTGAAGACAGAAGGAATTCTGTAAAATAAAAACAAAACTGATTGCTGCCCTGAGATGAGATTTCTGCCCCCTTGCACTCTATTTCCTGGGTTTGGCCCTTCATCTCACATACTAAAGGTCAGCACATCTGCTCTACCCATTTACCCTGCCCAGAACACCCTTTCCACCAGCCCAAGCCCACGGTTAGCAGCCACAGCTCTCAGCGGAGATCACTGAGCTGCAGCGATGTGCCCCACCAGGTCTGCACAGCCCTTCCCTGAGCAGCAGATGTACGCTCGAGGGCACCGCTGGACCACAGCCTCACTCCTTCTATTTGCCCCTCCGGTGTAACATCAGCCCCAGCTAGGGAGGGGGATTTCCTAGTTTCTACCTATCTGCTGACCCTGCTCAGTGCCGATTCCCCCCCAGAACTGAGCAGCCTCCAGCTGCGTGCTGCCCGGGCAGCAGATCAGGGTGCATTTCACCACGCACCCCTGGACCACTCCGGATGCAGGCAGCAGGGGACACCTTCCCAGAGCAGCGCAGCGTTTCAAGAGAAGCTGGGTTTCTCTCTGCTCCTTCCTTCTCTTTACTTTATGCAAATCAAATCTCTCTTTGGCTGGCTCCCGCTGTGCTGCAAAGGGCTGGTGGAGGGGAGGAGAGGGGAAGGGGTGGGAAGGAGGGGGGAAAAGAGGATGGAGCCTTGTTCGCTATCAGCTGCTCAGAAGAGCAGAGACAAGATTGATGATGCTCTCTGGATATAAGATCTCCTCCTTGTGAAAGGCTGCTTATGAGGTCTGATAGACTTGTCATCTCTTAATAAACATCACTGATATGTCGGTGAGAAGAAAGAGGGAGCGAGGGGAGGACACACGGAAAGGCAGCTGACAATTTACTTAAAATGACGCTCTTCTCTCGCCTTGGCCCTCGCATGCAATTCGGATGGCCTCTTCCCAGGAAGGAACATCCCCAGCCCAGCCTCACCAGTATATCCCATCTCAGCAGAGCCCAGGGATAGGCTGAACCCAGCATCTGGGCATTTACAGTGAAACAACCCCTTTCCCTGTGAACCTGGGGCCATCAGCCCTTTGTGTATACCTGGTCCTAAGCCTCAAGAAAGCCACCAGGATTTTCAAACAACTTGCCCAGTAGCTATGGGAGCAGACCCCATTAGGAACAGAGCACAAGGGAGGCATTTCATCAGCACCTTGCCAAGTCCAAAGCTGTTTCATCGCCGCTGTGCTCCTTCTGTAAATTGCTCTCCAAGCATAAGTGGCTCTGCTCTTGCCCACGTGGCTGTAAATCAGAGGGACTTGCCTGTGATCAGGAAAACACATCCCTTTGCTTTTGTTTAATCTCTGTAAAGCAGCAAGGAAATTTTTAATGCCTGGAGGGAGCATTTGTCCTACCCAGTTCCAACAATGACAATCACAGGTAGCAAATGGGATATTACCACCAGGAGCTTGCTTGGATACAAAACACCCACTTATGGTCACCCTCATTTAGCTACAAGCATGCAGATTTTGTGCGACTACAGCCGCATTTTTCCTTGCGTATCTGGCTCGGTTCGTATCTAATCAAGCTACACATGGTTAAAAATCCTCCAGAGCATTAGCAGGTGCTTAGTGGTGCTGTGTAAGTGCAAAGCTAAGGAATAACGTGCTGTAAGCACAGCTAACATAAGTGTTCATAGTTCCCTGTGGGGCTAAGAAAGACTGCAAACCAGCTTCTCCACCCCGGGCTTACATATGCAAAGAGAAGTTCCTACAGAGACCATACAGGAAGCAGATGGGTTGTAAGGCAGGTCCTCTGCACATCCTAGCTGCTCTCTGGGAGGCTCCGACCTGCCCACAGCTCCAGGGACACTTCTCCAGCACTGTGGGAGGACACCGGGCTCCCCTGTCCATTAGGGCCAGCCCAGGGAACAAAGATGCTCAGGCAGCTCTGCTCCTGCAGGCAGCCCAGCCAGGCGGGTTGCTTCTGCTAAGGCTTTTGGCCCTCTCCAAATTTTCTTCCATTGCCTGCTCCCCTCACACACTGTCCTCCTCGAAACCTGCACCCCAGGATGATGATGCCTTACAATACACTTCATCCTACACTATTTCTGTGTAAAATAACTCCATGTAGTGATTTCCCCTGTCTTACACCAATTCCACCATTACTTTACTCTAAAACAACTTTACCAACAATTCCCAAGACAAACTCATTGAGTGATGAGGACTCATTACATCCCCAGCAACAACACTTAGACTTTTAGCAAACTCAGTCCTTTCAGGGCTTGGATTAATTTTTTAAAGAACTCACCATATTTTCACCACAGTGTGTGTGTCTGCAGGAACCCAAACACATACACAGCTCTTTCCCAAAAGTTACTACAGGAACAGACTTCCAAGCGGTAGATTCACCATCAATAAACACCCATGATAAATTACACTCCAAATGACGACCTAGCAAAAGAAACAAATATATTTATCCCTGCTTTGCACATGACCTCTCCACCATATCTCCCAGGAGAAAGACGTCAGGCCTCCCTCCTTCCCCAGATTAGTGACCCACAAGGAATAAGTTTCTCAAGGCTGGAGCCCACAGCTCGGTGTAGATGTGGATGGCCTCAACTTGCTTATAAAAGAAAACAACCTTGACTCTGAGAGGTGAACGTACAGCCCCAGCGCCTCCTGCCCTTGGCAGTCCATAACAAACCAATGTCCCCAGCATCACCTTCTCAATCAAACGGGCACTTCAAGACCTGAAACCCTCCTCCTCCACCCAAAGAAAATCAAAGGGATTTTTGGCAACCTCCAGTTACAAGGTTGTCATCCAGGCATTAAACCAGGGTTGTACTCACTAACTGGCACATTCACGCCTGCCTGCAGTTCCCCAGCTCTGCGGGAACACTAGATGATGTTCAACTCATCTCACTGCAGGTTCCCTTGCTTACAAGACTTTAAGACAACCAACACACCATACCCCACATCTAAGCACACAGTGTGACTCTGTAGTTCATATTTTCGTAGAATCACAGAATGGTTTGGGTTGGAAAGATCATCAAGTTCCAACCCCCCTGCCATGGGCAGGGACACCTCCCATAGACCAGGTTCCACTAGACCAGGATTCATTTTAGTATGAAACAGCTTGCTTTGCAGTTACTCCATGCATACTCCATGTATAAGAGCCTTCTTACTCACCTAGCACCCGAGGGCAAATCCATGGAATAGCAGTTTTCCATCATTTCCAAACAGATAAAAGGTCAGGTGCCTAACGCAATACTCCTAAATCCTCATTATTTCCTTGTCTTAAAATATTTGAGGAGCTTTTTTTCCAGTCTTCAGCTGCTGGTGGCAAGTGACCACATGAGAATCATAATTATCTTTTAGCACAATTATTATAAGTTCCTAACATCTGTGGCTGTGAAGTTCTTGAAAGCAGCAGACAAACAAGTGGAGAGTCTCAAATGGAAATCTCCTTAACCTTCACTCCCCTGCACAACCCCCAATGGCCCCTCTCCTCACCTTAGAGCTTATCGAGTAATGACTCAGAGCTCAGCTGGAGTTTCAGATTCATTTACAGATGGGATTTTTCATTGCACTGAAAAAAAGTGATTTTTAGATCAAAATCCGCACAAAAAAAAACCCTCATACATTTTGTAGACTTCTGTGCATTCTCTCTACAAAAACAAAAAAAAAATCCAACAACAAAAAAATACCACTAGAAGAGTGGTAGAAGAGGTTTTCACAAACAAAAAATTAAAAATCTTTGACAGGGCTATAGACAATAAAGAAGCAATTAACTACCTCATCCAATAAACTGCATTACTTGTCATTTAAAAAAAAAAAGATAGTACCAATCTAAACTCTGCCACTGGGATTAGAAACTTAAGGTACAGTATATCCATTCTGTCCTCAGCACTTAACCTAATGGTTATAATGAGGATATCTAAGTGACTGGGGATATTATTTGGTCAGAGGGTCACCACAGCGAAAGACAGATATAGCATAACTAGAAAATATGAGAGTATTTGCACATCACATTTTACAAGTCATCTTCCAATACAAACAGAAGCACATAAGAAAAAAACCAAAGACCTTGCTACACCATTTAGAAATTATTCACATGAATAGAAATTAAAATAGACAACAAACACAATGAGAGAAAACAGGATTCATGAGTGAAAGAAGAGAAGGGAGTATAAAACCTAGTATTTTAGGCGATATACTTTTTTTTTTTAAAGTAATCTGAACATAATTAAGCTAGAAAAAGAAACCATAGGGGGAAGGAGGAATTATTGACACTCAGGAACTGTTTGCAATCTTCCACTGCTTAATGCCCTTCCCGTGCCATCTACACACCCCCACGGTTTCCCGCATGGAGCAAACATCAACATTTCCTTCCAGGAGCAGTGCTGTGGTTTCTACCAGGCTGTTTCGGGAGTGGGAGGGGGTGAAACTGAAAGGCATGAAAAAGAGAGAAAGAAAGAAGACAAAGGAGAATATTTGGGGAGAATAAGAGACTTAGAGGTCTAAGGACAACTGGAGGAGTGTATTTTTCCAGCACAACCCCACTTGAACAGCAAAACTCTCATCAGAAACACAGGATCAGAGCTCTTTGAAAACTCTGTCCACAGCATGTGGCATCAAAGATTGAAATCCCAACAGCTCCCGTCTATAACTCACTCCCATTTGGCAGGGAGCATCACACAACTGAAAACACAAACAGGTGTCAAGTTAGTAATTTCCTAGCTCGACAGTGAGCAGTATGGAAAACACGTGAACCTGTATTTCATCCTCCAAATCATATTAACACTCAGATCTCAAGCAGGAGATAATACAAGGGTAACTGAAGCTGTCCTAGCCAATATTTTGAAACACGGGAACAGAAATATAATGCAAGCAGTGTTTTAGAAAATATATTAAAATACCAAGTGGAGGGTGGAACAAAGCTAATGAACTTAAAAGATGACATCTGAACAAGTAGTCCATTACCCAGGGAAGATTCCAGCATGCTCAAAAATCATATATCATTTACTTTCACATAAATGTCCATTATCTCTGTGTTTGTTTTTTTTTGTTTTTTTTTAAACATAGCAAGATGCTATCCCTTCTAAGATCCCCTCCAAAGATGGAATGCTGCTGTTTTGTATCCACATCTCCTTCACCTACTCACCAAAACACCTCTCCCCCTCCCCTGCTGACACACCATACTTCTCCAAATCTGCAGTTTTACTAGAAACCAAATCTGATTTTTGTCTCAGATTCCAGATGGGTACAGCTGTAAGGATATTGCCACATGCAAGATTAGGCACTATGTTAAACCAAGAGCCGTTCATCTGCAAACTTAATAGCCGCTGAAACTGCAACTGCCACGAAAGAGTGACCAGGTACCTATACTGCTCTCCATAACAACAACAGTAACCCCCTTCAGGGCTGGCGATCTGTTGCAGTCACCTATTGTTCTTTCACCTGGCAAACACAATGGCTGGAAACCGCCAGAGTAGGGTTAATCCCACCTGTCCAACCGCTCACAAACCACTCAGTGCTCTCCTCACATCTCTGGCACCCTTGTACCAGGCTTGGTACCTAGAGTGCTACACCCCTAAGCACAATTAGGGGGTGTGAATGAAGGCAAGATGGAAAACAAGCAATTGCAGCACCAGGTCTGGAATGAAATTGCCACCTCCTGCCCAAGAAATCCCAGAACAGGCCCCAGTTTGGGGTCGGGAAGGTATCACATCCTATCCTAGATCCGCTCCTATGTGCACACTGAATAGACCTCCTGGCCCCGGCAGCTCCGAGGTCATTCCTCCACGTATCGTGCTGCCTCCCCAAAGTTACCTCACCACCCAAGTTAGCAGAGACAAGTTACATCCAAATCTACTGTCCTAAGAACCTAACTCTGCATCCACCTCCACCAGCAGGAGCTTCATCATCTTCAAAACCAGCAGATATTACCATCACTTGGAGAAGACTCTGTCAGTGCCACACAGTAGAGACCAAGGCCAACACAGCAAACCATGCAATCAACACAAACAATTGGGATCTACTCACTTCCTTCTGAGGTTGTCCATACTTCAACAGCTGTTGCTCCTTGAATGAGGTTTTCTTCTCCCAGAGACAGCAGGGACATGTCTCAGCAGGGTGTACGGACAGACTTGCAGACCAGCCAACTGCGCCATGCCCCGCAGCACACAGAGGATCAGCAGCAGGCATGAGCTATTTCTAACTGTGGAAAAAGAACAAAACAAGTCAGCTTGGTTAGATGGTACAACAAAGAAGCCACAATGTCCATCTGCCCTGGACACGATGAACACGGGCATACAGACAGACAGCCACCAGCTCAACCATTGGAAACACAAGAGCATTATGCTAATATTACGAACACTAAATTTGAAAGTGAGCCCTTCCTCCCACCTAGTGGAGACACAAACCTAAACCCTGGGAAGCCGTGGTGAATTGACTCAGTGGGTGCACATGAACAGATTTTGCTAAAGAGAAGAGAAACACCAGGGAAAGTCAACATGCCCTCTAGATTGCCCCCAAAAAGCTGGAGTCCATCAGTGGATCCACATACGTACACAACAGCACTGCTTGCTGGCCATCCCTGCTGCTGCCACCCAGGCTGATGCTGTCACTAGATGGCTTGGGACCTCTAAATGGTCTTGGACTACATTTGTGGAAAATAACAACCCCTAGGGCTCTATATGCCACAGGGGCTGCAATGGATAAGCAGAAGTAGCCAAGCAGCCAGAATACTGCAGGAGGCATGACGTTAGTCAGACAGGTGCCAGAGGCGCCTAACGAAGCTTGGCAGGGTTATCCTGCACCCACAAACACACACATCCAGGCAGAAAGGCATGCTGAGCCCCACTTTCAGAAATTCCAACCTCCCACCCTAACACCAATAGTTCTGTGCTAAAAAAACTGCCTCCTGGTGAAGAAATGGTGCAAACACCTCTGCTACTTTCCATGGCTCCTCCAAGGAGGACAAGCATCCTCGCAGAGGAAGCAGGGCCCTTGCACAACAAGCAAAACACAGCAAAGCTGCATTTATCTGCAAGATATGGGGAAGGTCTTATAACCACCTCACCCAGGTAAGCTGAACCTGTGGATGGAGAACGCTGAAAATGGGAGACACCTTAGCACCCCTTCCACTCGGTCCTAGCAAATCCTGTTTGGTGCTCCTCCTGCTTCCCTGATGCTCAAAAAATGCCACACCAGGAGCCAAGAGACAGGGTTCCAGGGCACATGAGGCATGCCATCCATCACTAGAAAGACACATTCCTTCAGTGCACAGTGAGACACAGATGTGACCCACGATTCTCATGTCGCTATCGTTCACCCAGCCTTAACACCACCTCCTCACCCCACGCGCTTCCCCACTGGTTTCCCCCGCAGGGAGGGGGATGTTAAGGAACTGCCTTTCTTTTATCTCAGATTAATTAATCCATTCTGCTTGTTCAAGGAGCTGCTTTGCTGAGCTGCGAGGAGCAAGTCACGCACCACACATGGCACGCTGGAGTTCAGCGAGATCCCCTGGCACAGCCACGTCAGGGAAGGCTGGGCACCCACTGAATTACCACCAGCAACCATTTGCACTATGCAAACACTGTGGCTCTGGGAAATAGGAAAGCAACATTTTCAGGAAACGCTAGAGCAGGGCCAAAACACGCAGAGCTAGCATCACTCTTACAACAAAGACTGTTCTCCCCATTATCCATCTTGTCTTCTGTCCAAGAACCCAGGAAGGATCAGGCTAAAGGTACACTATTTTTTTTTCCTGATAGTTTATGATTCTGATGCAAATAGAGCATCACTATCGACTTACACAATGCCAACGCATACCCAAGTGTAGCTGAGTGATTTGTACCTAGACACCAGGAGGAAAAGTTGAGCTTCCCTAAGTTAACTCTAGGAAACCAGACCATAGATCTGATTTGTGTGCACCAGGCTCCTACCTGCTGAAAGGCAACTTTGTGCAAGGAAGAGTTATAATAGATGATGAATAGATAATGGGGTATAGGGGCTCTGAAGAGGTCACCTGCACCACCTCCTTGCTCTAAAACAGGAGTCATAAACCATCTCCACGCTTCCCCGTGCACACACTTTTATATTTTTGAAGCACCCAGCACAAAAGAGCCCCACGCTGACGGACACTTTGATGATTTAAGTGTTAAATAACAGATAGGTGCTATTTATGTGGAAATTATTCCTGTTGGGACAGAGACATGAAAGCAACATTTTTTCCTATGCCTCTGTCTGCCTCACCTGCACTCTCGCTGCTCATCCATCTCCCAGGATTGCCTGGAACATTGCACATGTAGGAGCATTTTCAAACAGCTCACATTTTCTTTAAAAAGTCAACCTGTTCAGTAATGGCTCATCCTGCTCCTCCCACTCCCCGCTATGCGCTCCCTTGGGGCCGAGAGGGGAGAAGATTCAGCCTGCACTGGAAAATAGCTTTATGTACATTAAAATATCACCACTTGTGAGTCTGATGCCATTGCAACCTACAAAGCCAGAAATAGCAGCTTTGTCCCAGTGGGATAGAAAAGGACAAATTTCCAGCCTCCCAGAAGGGCTCAAGTTATGCAGGTGTACTTAGTCCTGCAGTAACAGAAAAATAGCAAAAAATATTACAGAGAAGATGGAACAATATTGTTTCAGGTCATTATATTTTATACAATGTCCTTGTATACCCATACAATGAATCTCCAGCTCAAAGATTAAAATAAAAGCATTTTATAGAGATTAAAGTAATAATCCTACATCTATCATTTTCCAAAACACTAGAAGAACTTTATGAAGCATTTGGTGACAGCAAGGACTTCTACAGGGTACACGGGTAAGAAACAAAGAAATACTTCTCTGCAACCAGCCATTGCCTCAAAATGACAAGGACTCCAAAATTTTTTTGCATAATCTTCTTTCGCATGTCAAGCAAAATAAATATTTCAGTTTTCAAACAAAAACATTTTTCTGTCCATCAGGCCAGAGGATTCCTGGCTCTGCTACAATCATCCCCTACAACTCAGCCAAACCACTCCAGCCCAGAGGCTTAAACATTTCCAAAGGTATGCAAAGAACAGGGGGAACCAGGCAATGACACGTCTTCAAAAACACTTCGGTGTCTTGTAAAATGAGAAGATGAAGACAGGAGTGCAACCCACCCCTCCTGCAGCTGTGTTTAGAGAGGACAGGGAGTTCTCCCAGAGAGCAGACCATCAACCAAGCTGTTGGCAGTGGGAACAAGGACAAGAAATACAAGGATGAAGCTTGCACCAGCTTTTCCTCCCCACGCTGAAGGGATTGTGTACATGTACGTACAGTGCTGTGCATAGAGTCCTCCTGCATTTAAGGAATCACAGCCCAGAAAGCTAGCGTGCAGGACAGGGAGGGAACAGAGCTGTTTCAGGTCATGATGGGGCAAATCCCACCAAAATCCTTGTCTGCTCCCAATGAGGAGGGATGCTTCAGGAGGTTGCTGGACATCTGCAGCCACCCTGAGACACAAGTAGAGGACAAAAATCAAAGCAAGTTCTCCGCTTACCCCCTTCCCTGGTGCTTTTCAGTCTATATGGTCTCCCAAGAAAGCACTTGCAGACCAGCAGCTGTCTCCAGCCCTGTGCCAGGAGGCAGATGGGGACTGCCAAGGACTGTCACCCATCGCAGTTCTTCACACACCAAGTCTTCAAGATCCACGTGGATACAGGAGCACCATCCAGGCGCACAGAGGGACCTGTCATGTGCCTGTACCACCTTGTAGGAAGAGTTTACTGTTATTTGCCCCAGGAAACCTGGAGGGGACAGGGCTCGTTCAACACCATAGCAACCGAGCTAAAGCAAACAGCCAGATTTTAGGCAGAAAGCAGCCAAAAAAGCCCCAGGAGTTAAACCCAAGAGTTACTAACTCCAACTATCTTCTGCCTCTTGGTGCCATTGCAGCAGCAAATGGTTTTGCATTCTGCTGGCAAGATGACTGTTTTAGAGAAGCCAAGCAGGAAGAAAGTATTTCACCCAGTAGAAACTATTCTTGGATGGCTTTCAGTGACCTTCCCAGTCCTCCCAAAGACACACAGGTGTGAACACACAGATGCACGCAGCATCACGCTGCCGCAGCTGGGGTTGCTGTTTTGGCAGCCCTCGGATCCAAGACGACGGAAAATGCAGGGATGCAAGGGGACCGTGCACAGCGGCACTCCTGCAAAGCACAAGCTCAATGCAGTGGTGGCAGCAGCAAGAGCCGAATTCCCATTTAAATAAAATGCCAAAAGGCAGTCAGCGAAAGTGACATTTATGGTGTTACTACAAATGCATTCAGTGGGAAGCTGAGTAGCAGAAGCAGGTTGGGGGGGAAAAAAACAAGCTGTAGTGAAAACTGCCATCTGTATATTGTGCCCCATTTTTAATATTCTGTATTCTCATAAAAAGTGTTGTTTCTGTCACTATTCAATCTCCCAAACTCACATGGAACACTGTTAAAAGTCAGCAGTGTGTGAAATGGTATTTTAAAATAAATGAAACCCGCTCGCAAAGCTGCGGAGGAATATTGCAATGCCAGGGTGCTGACAGACAGGCATTGAAAAGTAACAACCGTTATCATCTTAAAGTAAAGCGGATTAAATAAAAACCCACAGCTAGTGGTGCATTACCAAGTCTGATATTGACACAGCTGCCGTGGTGGTTATTTTTCATTGTCTCATCAAGACAAAGCATCATGGGATATCAATCTTCCCTCTGTCAGGCCATGCCTGGTGTAAAGTTTTTCGTTTACATTTTCATTATATCCCTTTTATCTCAGCTGCCAGCAAAAAATATATATATATGTATTTTATATATATAGATACACACATATATACATATATATATAAAAGTATGTATGCACGTACATACTTCTGGGAAGGCTGAGACTGGCTGACCTTCAGCGTGTTGCCAAGCCCCAGCCTTTAGCACAAGGGTCCCTGTTCTCCCAGGACAAAGCCAACCTCTGTGCTAGAGGAGGCAGGCAGGTGGGCGGGCTGCGAGAATTGCCGCAGGTCCCCTCCAACTCAGTGGTGAGCTGGGAAAGGTATGATCCCCCCTGAGAGCTTTATAGCCAAGAAATCCAGTTAACACAGCTGCTCTGGTTCCTAAGCAAGCCCCTCCCATAACCAGGTTCCACTGGACAGACCAGCCAAGTCTCTTCTGCTGTCTAGCTCAGTTTGGTGCACGGAGAGGAAAAAAACAAAGCAGAAATCACAATTCTCCACGGAGAGCACTGGCTGTCTCATCAATACTAGTAGCTGGTACATTTCTTCCTTTGGAGCTCTGCAGATTGATCTCTGCATCCCATCATTCCATACATTTCTGTCCATGATACATCTTTAACTTTTCCAGCCTTGCAGTATTAGCAAAGCATGGCCCTTGTTTTTAGGAGGCTTATAGGCAAGTATTCTGGGGCAGAAACCTCTTCCTGAGTATACGGAGAGCCTCACGGAGCTCATTTACAAACACCACCTCAGTAATTTAGCCTCTGCTTCCACTCCCACCAACAGCTCTGCTGTTCCAGGGCATGAGGCAGAACCAGCTGTTTGCAGCTGGCCACAGCATCCCCCAGAGCAACAAGGGCTGCAGCGGAAAAATAGAGTTTCTCCCCTAATTCTTGAGCGCCTCATCTTCCAAACCTGTTGCAAATGTTTGCTATGGCTGCTCCTCTGTGCTTATTATTTAAGTACAGCCTCACTCCCAGCATTTCTTGCTCTTCTTACATCTCAAAGGCAGCTCAGCAATGCCCGTTACAGAGCTTTGGTCCTTTAAGAGTAGGAACTCTGGGAAACGTAGTTCTCAGTGGAAAAACAGAGCTAAGGCATCCAAAGAAAGCGGGTGGTGCCCTGGGAGGGCTGCAGAAGGGGCAGTAAAAATAATAAAGCAAGAGCCCTTGGGAAGGGGCCACAAAGGAGCAAGTATCTAAGCCATCAGCCACCCAAGCTCCCCGTTTTGCTGCTAGAGGCCCCTCTGATGAGCTGTCTGTTGGCTGATTGTGCAAAATCAGAACCTCCTCTCCTTTCCTCAACTCCCAGGTCAGCTAACTGCCCAAATCCTGTGCAACGTTGGACACACACACACGTATACCAATCCACACATGCTCTGTTTATAGCCCATCATGCTGAGCACCATTGATTCCACCTCTCCCAGGAAAGGGCTCTTCAGAGTGTTCTCCCCATCCAAGTTGGTATTATCATCGTCTTTGCTGGCACTTACCTTCAGGTCAAGCCTTTGGGGCTGCTCTACAGCCCAGCTTCCCCAGGAGCAGGGCTGATCGGTTCCAACACACAGCATTTCAGATACTCCAGCATCTCCCTGTGCTCCACTCAGACTCTGGGGGTCTTCACATAGTCAGCAAGGCAAATGTTCCCTATGGCAGAGCAGGTGCTCTCTGAACACAAGAAATCCCTGCATGAAAAACACAATGCAGTGTAAAGCAATTCATCCTCCCACCTTCTTTACTCTGCCTCAGTTTCCCCAGCACAGGAGACAATGTCGTTGGGCACTCCACAGTCCCTCTCCTGGTGTATCTCCTGGGCTGCCTACACCATTCTCCCCATACCCCCCTGTAAAACCAGGATCCCCCTTGCCAGAAACCTCCATCCCACTGAGGGGTCTCTCCTGGGATGTGTCCTTTTGCCCTGCTGCACAGAATATCCCCTCTCCACTCCAAAAAAGTGTTCCTTTCCTCCAAACAACAGCCTGTCTTCCCCAGGTGTTTTCATTTAAAGACAGGCTCATTAGCCCCTGAAAAAGGCAAAATTCAGGGAATCTGTGGGAGTTCAAGGGAGGCTCCAACTTTCACATCATCCCTCTAGGGTCAGCAGCATTCTTGCTCACTTGCACCCAGCCAGAATTTGACCCCTAAGTCCTGCCCCCCCACGCCTGCAGCCCCAGGCCACCAGCAGCTACACCTTGTCCGCAGCGCTCAGCACAGTAAAGGGTTACAGCAGCTCTTCCAGCAGTGTTTCCTCTCTTCCTCTCTACAAGCAGCAGCAATTGCCATTCTGCATCCTTAATAGCAGCGTAATCAAAAGTTATGATGCATTTTTCAGTAATCACAAGAAATGATCCCCACTTAGCGTTAAGTAAAGCAAATTTGCCACTGGAAGGATGGGAAAAAAAAAAAAAGAAAGAAAGAAAAAGAAGTCAAAAGCATTTCAATTTTCATTTGAAACGAATGAGTCAGAGTCAATTTGGTAAAGCAGTTAACAGCAGCTGTGCTCCCCTTCCCAGCCCCTTAACAGGTACTATTTGCTTTTAACAAACAACCTTCCCCAGGTCTCTGGCACTCTGTTAACATAGCGGCATTCAACCCCTCTTGCTGTTGTGTATTTAAATTGGGTAACAGAGTCAGGCAGAGGAGATCCACCATGAATCTTAAGAAGTGCAATTTGACAGCATCTGGGGAAAAAAAAAAAAAAGAAAAAAAAAACAACAAAAAAAAACTAGTGTGGGCTTTATAAAAAATAATAAATGAGTTTGAGAGCAAGTTTTGCTAGGTTATTTTAAAGCAGCATATTAAAAGCAACAAAAGTCCTAGAAAGCCCCAGCATGGTGGCAAGACCCCAGCAAGCCCAGAGACACGAGCAAGCAGGGCTGTTCCACAAAGAGCTCTGCAAAACAAGCCAAGATGTTTGACAGCCAAAGCACCCTCAGCCTGGGTGCACTCGGGATAGTTTGCCCAACTGCAAGAGCAATTGTGGAAGGCTGTAAGTCAGGGGAAAAAACAAACAAACAACACAACAGCCCTGCACACTCATGCAGAGATTGCCCCAACCTCTCAGGGCATCCCACGCCATCCCATAGTCTCAACAGTTGCTTAGAGGGCTGTCCCTGGGCTGGGAGGAAAAGCAAGGATGTGTGATGAGCCTCCAGCCACTGCTTATCCCTCCTAACTCCAGAGCATCTCTGTCCTTCCCTCACTCCAAAGACAAGCCCTTGATATGCCCTCATCTCACCAGGCTTTCGGTTCAGGCAGTCTTCTTCTCTCATTCAATGTTCTTTGAAAAAAAAAAAAAAAATCTCATTTCATTACCTTCCAGGCTCCTCAGCTTTGTGGGGAATTATAGGAGGTCAATGAAAAATTCATGTTCTCAGTCAGTAATTGGCATTTTTGTTTCTTTTTTTTTTTTTTTTCTTTTTAAGAGGAAGGAAAGCTAAGACAAGGCTGTGAATGGGGCAGAGAGCAGGGGAGTGGATATCTGTCTTCAGCAGGTTATTAAGATAAAGTCTCTCACTTGCTCCTGTCCAGTGTCCTCTGGTTCTGGCTCCAGAGCCAGCCCTCTAATCCTGCATATTGAAATTTGAAAGCATTCCTGGAACTTTTATTAGAGGGAAAATTAATGAAAGCAGACTGGACATAGGCAATTATTACAGTGTAATCTGCTAGAAATGAAGTCAATCCAATCACCCAGCGTTCTGCTTTCTTCTCATTTTTTAAGACTTCAAGTGCTTCCCAAATTCCAGCTGAAGTTACTGTTACAGTCAATAGCGCAAGGATTCTCAGCATACAATTCAATTAATATGATGCTCGCAAGTGTTCCCCTATTGATCTCAGGCTGGTCTGAAACACCAGCCAGCAGTGGCACCAGCAAGGAAGACAAATGCAAGATAAGGGGCTGCCAGCAAGGTAAAGGGAGAAGCAGCCCTCTATTTCAAGAATGTCCAAGAAAAAAAGAAACCCCTGCACTGAAAGCATCACAAATTCTCCAAAAACGAGATTCTCCCTATCTATGATCACATTTGCTATCAACAAGCATGAGACCAGGATTTCTTCCGCCCCACAGATGAAAAGAAAACTCTGTTCAGCCACCTTCAAGGTCCTGCCCTGCGGAGCTCGGATGGGCGATGCTTCTTCCTCCGTCTCTCCCTCCTGCTAGCAGCGAGCACACTGTCAGCCAGGAAACAGATTGCTACATACGGCACGACCAAGGCTTGCGATGATTAGATCTATTAATACAGTGCATCTGATTCACCTCCAAGGCCCTGACGCTCAGTGACAAATAGGGACGGGCTTCCCTGCTTTGCTGAGCGGGGCCCCGCGATAACAACCTCCTTGCCGGTGGCTGCTTGGAACCTTTTTTGGCAGGACCAGCAGAGAGCAGAGAGAGGAGCATCCTCCGTGTGCTGGTGGATGCCCTGGAAAGAGCCCCAGCAAGGATGGAAGATTGACAGTGCAGGGAGCTGTCAATCCACAGGCGGTGGTCCCAGAGCTTATGTCCTGGCAGTTCCTTCTCACTTTGAGGATGGGGATCCCCATTTCCTGCACAATGGTCCTTGAGAGTCCATACATTTCCATCAACTGCCACTTGGGACCTGCGTTTCCCTGAGGCCAGAGGAAGACCTGTTCCTGGGGACTTGTCATCTCCTCCAGGATCACTTCTCCCCACCCACATCCCCCAGCAAGAACAGCCACCCACTGAGGCACAGTAGGGGAGGTGCGATGGGGGCATTCCCTGGGATGCAGACTCTTCGCCCAGGTCCTCCTGGTCCCACAGCACACCCCACGGCTGCCTTCTCAGAGCAGGGAGAGCATCACCCTGTGTTTCTCTACTCAACATCCTGTCCTTCGCCCATCATCTCATTCACTTAAGTAAAACTGGAAGGAACACAGTTTTAGCACCTCAACCAAAGATGTGAAGTTTTTCATGACAAAGTGAAACCCTCCCTATTCCCTATCACAACCTGCTGCAGTCACCTGCAGAAATCAGACAAGCCCCACTGCCTCGAGGGCTGATTTACATAGGAAGAGGTTTTCATGCCCTAACCTGCTTCCCCCAACTCACACCTTGCACTGCAGAGCCTGTGCTTAGCACCTTTATTAGCTGCTTAATAGATACCAAGCTCCCATTAGAGGAAGGGGCTGGGTGATGGCTCCCACCAGCTCCCCATGGTCATTCAGCAAGGCCTTCTCATTCCATTCTGCAACGGCTGGGCCAAGGCAAAAATCATTTCCGAGAGAAGGAAGGAAGGAACAGTTGCTTTTCTCCTGCCTCCAAAACAATCTGATCCTTGGGCTGGTCTCAGCAGGACCTTTTTTTGATGTGCTGTCTTCCTCGTGACAGCTGCTGGGATCCAGCAGTTCTGGTGGCTGCACAGGGTGGGCATCTCCCATGCTCCCGCAAAGGTCCTGCAGAGGGGAGCATGGTAATAGAGGACCACTCGTTACACCCCCTGCACACACCCTCACTGATGTACCACCACTGTGACAGGGCTCCTTGCCAGCCATTGCTCCACTCAGAGCGATAGGCCAGTTGATCTCCAGAGAGAGAACATCCCAGCACAGGACAGGTTGTGAAGCAAAACTTTGGTATTTCCTGAAGGTTTCAGAGCCTGCAAAGCAGGTTTCCCCCATACAGAAGGACTCGTGCCATCCTCTACAGTGCAACACCACAGCCCCAGCTCTCCCAGCGGAAAAACAGCAGCTGAGGACAGGTATGATGAGGTTAAAAAGTTGGAAGATTGTACAAAGACTTTTCTGGGAATGGAAAGAGGCTTGAAGGCCATTTCAGAAAACTGGAGCCCATGAAGGAGATGTTTTTGCAAGGCAAAATGATGGGGAGATAAGGAAATTCAGCTTCCCCCCCCCCTCACAGAATCACAGTTGAGCTCTTCTCAAGGCAGAAGTGAAAACCCCAGCCACGAGGCTGATGGTTTGGGTGCCTTTCCTAAAGGCATAGAGTGCTGCTATTACTTTTGTTTATTTCTTCTGTATTCTTCAGTTCTGTAGAAACCTGTTCTCTTATCTTTTATCCCTCCCGCAGGCCAGGTTTAAAACTGCATGAAGGGGCAAAGAGTTCAAAGGATGGTGAAGCTGCATTCTCACTGAGTCACTCCCAGACTGGCGATGGACCAGCAGAGGGTCTTTTTTTGTTGGTTTGTTTTTTTTTTTTAATTTTTGATCAGTGAAAGCAACATTTGAAGACAGAGCCCAGCAGAAGTGCCCAGGCCTTGCTAACGAGAGGTGCTTCATCACCTCTGCTGGCAGGAAAGACATTCCCATGCTGGCTTTTGACAAGCAGCACTGACTACGGGCAGGCAGCAATGCCACGCTGCAATTGCTCTGAACAATGCCGAGCAACTCTTTGGTGGAAGGAGAGAGGTTGTCAAGGCAGCCAGGGGATGCTTGAGTTGGGCAAGTGTTAGTTCTTAGTGGCCAAGCTGTTGGCGAACCAAGCACCCAGTAGAGACAAAAGAATGGTCCTGCAACATCAAAGAGAAGAGCTCAGGGGCTTTCATCTCCCTCCATCCTGACCTGCCAAGGTTCTGCTGACTCTCTTCCATCTGCTCCCCACCCCGTCCTTGCAAAGGAATAGTTACACAGAGTCAGCCAGGATGAGGAGTCTCCCTCATGCAGAGCTGAGCGGCAGAGGGGCTAGATGCTGATCTCTCAAGAGATGAACACTTTCCCCCCCTTAGGGATGGACTCACTGCTCAAAGTTTTCTTCCTCTTCCCTTGCTGGAGGGCTCTCGGCCCCAGCCTGGGGGAGGACTACACGTTATAACATATCCCCGCTGACTCGTTACACGTTTCTGCTGTGTTCCTTAGATAGAGGACTTTGCTACCAGCGAGCAGGAGAGAAACTGCCATCTGGGACCGCATGTGCTTTCCAGACAGATGGCTGACTATTCTCGTCATGTTTTATTTCGAGCAATGGTTCATACAGCAACAGCGCTAGTGTGAAAATGGGATGTGACAAGATGTGTATTGCTTACACCTTCTGTAAAGTTCAGATAAAACCAAGACATACAGAAAGTAAAAATCAATATAATTAGGTAATTAAGAGAAGCAAAAAACCCCAGATTTAATGTTGCATTGTGTTCATGTATATTACAGGTTTCGTATGTGTGTGATACAGAATATACATTTGTATGTTTCCACATTTATGTATGTACACAATACAAAACGAATGAAAAATAATGAATGTACATATTTATGCATTAAAATAAAGATTGTTACCTGTTCCAGCAGGTGTTTCAGACAGAATTTCTGACAACCACCTGTCGTTTCACCCTTTAGACCACAGCTCTGCAGAGGAGGAAAATCCCTCGCTGGAGTGGGACACAGCACCAGGTCCTGGTTCTGCCCATGTCCCTTGGACATTACATCCCGCATTCTGTAGGCTGAACAGCTACATCCAGAACAGGCAGTAGCAAGGAGAGCAGCATCACACACGCACAAGCTCTTATACCACAAGCACTGGTGAAGCTGGCATCATTGCACTGCTCTCTGCAGAACCAAGAATTCAGCCCTGTTGCTCTGAGCGGCGTAGGGAAGCACATCCACAGAGAGCTCAACACATTCCAATGGACACAAAAGTGGTGAAACCCGGCTATGAAACCCTTTTCTGAGTTCTTCTGCAGTTCAGGTTGGAATGAAGATCCAAACTGAATGTGTAAAGGCCACTGGTCATGCGTCAAGCTGGCGAGAAGCAGGCTGTCCCTGCACATGGAAGCACTCTGCAGCTCAGCTCGAGAACTCGCATCTCCCACACGTGGATCTTCACACAGACTCAAAAAGGAGGGAAAACATGGCAAGAAAATATTCAAGACAAAAATACCTGTCCTCTGGGTGCCTAAAGGAGCCAAGGCAGATGTAACCAGGTTCTGGAAAAGGCAGCTGCTGGACTCGTATGTCTGAGGCTGCTCCTTCCATCGTGTCCTGCTTTTTCAGTCTCAAGAGCAGCAGGTCCATCTGACTTTGCACCATGTGAGACAACGTGGAACTAGACAGAAGAGCAAATGGGAGAAAGGTTACTACTTGATCCACACCTCAACACGCAGATCCCACCCAGCAAAGCCCTGTGCTCATGGGCTCACAACTCATCTCTTAAGAGACTCGAGATAAAGAGGGATGTCCTCCGACAGCGCAATGAGGATCTGTTCCCATGATCAAATGTTTGTTATAATGGGCTAATGCAGAGCAGCAGCAGTAAGAGACACAAATGCAGTGTAGCATGCTGGAGTTACCAGCGTACAGAGTCCCTGTCCCAAGGTCATCACCATGCAGGCAAGAGACAAGCATGCAGCTATCCTGCCATGAAGCTGCAGGACTGTGGCTCAGGAAGCGGGTGGCAGCTAACACGGGGCACTCATGCACACAAGGTGCAGGACACAAAAATCATACTCAAATACAAGCTTGGGGATGCAGAATAGGGAAAATTCATCTCCGAAGCAAGAGATGAGCCAAACTGCGGTCAAACCCTTCACTACAGGCAGGGATCCAAGCCCGGTCAGACAGCCAAGTGAGAAACTGCCACCTCTAGACCCCCCATGACTAAGTCTGACTCAGCAAATGATTTTTTTGCACTTTCAGGTCCCAAAGTAGAGTGAGAAGGACATTACATAGAAACCAGACCGTGTCTGGGGAGTTTTGGCAATGGCTAACTGTCTTCTTTTGTCACTTCGCAGCTCCCTAAGTGTCACTCAAAGGGGAAATCTTCCCTCAGTTCCCGTTAGGTGTAGATGTGTTTTCACACTTCTGCCTAGCCAGGTACTTTCTGTTCTGCTGATGGTTAATTACTTGAGGATGAATCACACCGCTCAGCGGGGAGGTGGGGCAAACGTGTTATCTGAGCAAGCCATGGAGCAGGGTGGCAGGGAAGAAAACATCTCTGCATCGGGCGGGTGGGCACACACGTACAGGATTCAGGAGGAATAAATTCAGACAGGAATATCAATAAATCTCCCATCTTGGCCATGGGGGTGGGAGTTTCTTTTTCCCCCCTCCCCACAACAGGGAAATTCTGTTCTTTCCATGGGGGGTGGGAAGTGGCGCAGGGCTGCATTGAAATGTAAATTCACTCAAATTATTAAGCACAAGAGAGCAGCTCCTGCCAGCCCTTTGTTCCGCAGTCAGAATGTGTAATCTAGAAGAATAAATATAGTCAGATATCAGCTAAACAAAGAGACCCGGGGCCATGCATATTCAGCGACCCTCTCCCCCAGGACATCCCTTCCCCCTTTATCAGGGAGGCTCTTTCTGCAGTCAACAAATGTAGATCAAAATGCCCTCATTAACCAGGGCTGAGATGAAAGCCCCTCTCTGGATTATAGTGAGGGTGGGGTCCTTTATTTCCCTCCGGGAACAGAGATCTCCAGACCCCCTGCTTTTCTCCTCTGCCCCCTTTCCATCCTGGGAGGGCAGGGCAGGGGTGCCTCCGAAGCCCACCGGTGCCACACTACCATCAGACAGGTGGGGTAGCTACAGGACAAAATCCGAGGGTCCAGCAGCCAGCATGGCTCCAAGAACTACCCTACACTTCACTGCCAGGTCCACCTCTGTGCTAGGAAGGGAAATACCCCCAGGAGAGGGCAGGCAGGCTACAGATCCATGCAATTTCCCTTAAAGAGGGCCAAAACCACCAAATAACCCCTCTGCCATTTCACAGAATGGATTACCTGGACTGAGCCTGACCATCAGTGGACACTCCCAGGGATGCTTGGTTAAAAAGACCACCCAGAGCATCTGTTTCATGTTTCCTCCCACAAAAGCTATTCAGCTCCTGCAACAAGAGGAGCTGAATCCACCCTAGTGGCTCCAGGTGTAAGTCCCTTTGCAGAGCTGCAGGTTCCCACCCTGAGATCACTGAGGACGTCCACTGCCTCCAGTCCTGGGTCACACCAGGGCAGGTGATCACACTGGTGTGAAGCCATGCTGGGAATAGGATGGAAAAGACAAGCCCAGCTTCTCAAAGCCATCCCAGCAGCAGCAAAGACCAGAGTATCAAGCAGGCAGCCGAGAAGGCGTCTGCCCCACGCCACAAGGGGGTTGGGGGTAAAGCAAGCATCAGGTGAGGAGGAGGGTGCTGTCCCCACCCAGGCTGGGGTGATTACCTAAACACAGCTTCTCCATCTCCAGTGCTGTCAGTCTCACAGCTGTCACGAACACTAAACCTGCTGCAAGATTTAAAGATGAGGTGGAGAAGGAAGGTGGAAAAAAAAAAATCCATTTGGCTGTTTTTGAGTTATATGAATATAATAAACCCCAAGTGTCCTGCTTTAGGATGCAGTTTGTGCTTCCAATAACTCAGCAACATATTCATTAAACAAAGAGAGGTAAAAGCAGCAAGCCATTAAAAATAAAGCACCAGGAGAGGGAAGGCCATGCAGGCTGTAAATATCTTTGACTCTTTTTCAACCTCCATTTTCTTATCCCTGCTCATTCACTAATTGACCTCTAGATCCTGCTTCTCAGAACTGTTTCCATCGCTGCACTTTGTCCTTCAACCACAGCTCGCAATAAAGGATCTCAGGCACTCTGTAAATGCAGAATAAACTCATATTTGACCCTTTCTCCTGCTTTGGAGGGCTACGCCTCACTTATTACCCTAGTGCTGGAATACAACACCCCCTGCACAGGGCTACAAAAACCACAGGATCAAAGATCCAGGTGAAAACATACATCCAGTTTTAACCTGTTTATGCACTGTGCGCAGACCCTCTACACATACCTAAGAAATACCCACCTTCTGGTATTTCAGCTTCATTTAAGTCTCCTTGTAGCTACAGACACAGACCCTTTTTTTCACACCCAGATGGAGACATTCTGGCCGCAGGGACAGATCCAGCCAGGACAATGCCAGGTGGCAGGCACCACAGCCTCACATGCTCTTCTGGACTGAGGACCAGCACAAATTAGCACTGAGCCATCTGGAAAGGGTGCCCTGCTCCATGACAGCCCGTAGATTTCAGCACTACTCCACAAATCCTGGAAAGGTTGAGCCTATCACAGGTAGGGTGTCCAGACCTAACTCCAGGACCACCAGCATCCCCCAGCATGGTTGCCAGGAGGTTGTCTCTGGCCCAGCATCTGAAATCTATCTGAACTCTGTCCATTTTGTCCTGTCTGAGGTGTCATCTCTAGTACCCAGGTGTTTTAGCTCCCAAATTAAATATTACCTCCCATCACATGCCTCAACAGTGACTCAGGAGACAGCACCTGGCTGGCTTACCACCCTGCTAAAGTCTCCCTAAAAGCTGGGACAGATCTCATGCTGATATGGAGGGAAGCGGTTACTCAGAAGGAAGCTCAACTCCAAAGAAGAACCAGATGCCACAGAGATGGAGTTCACCATCCTCTATGAGGTCTCATTCATTTCTTCACAAGTTTTAGAAGCACCTCAGAGCATCACCCAGTATGATAACAAAACAGCAAGTGAGACTTGCCTCATGTTAGGAAAAATGCTTGCAGAAAGAGGCAGTCTTAAATCTGTTAAGGACATAAGTTTGTTCTGCCCCAAAACAGAACTGATGAGATTCCTCTATTACTTGCCTGCAAGCATTTAAAATGCCACATCATCTCCTTTCTGTGGGATTTAAAAGAGCAGCCTTCTCATGTTCTTAATCCCTCCCAAAGCTCACAGCATATGGCAGTTTTGAAGGAAATTGGGTTAAGACCATAAAAGCTATTAGAGGAATTTTGCTAAGTACTGGCTCTGCAAGAAAGAAACTAGAGGAGAGGGATAGCCGGAGGATGTTACAGACTTTCCTGGGCCTTGGAGAGCAGAAAGCAGAGCCAGGAGCTCCTTATCATATGCTCCTTTGAGAAGTCATCCGCACCCAGTCCCAGGTAATGATGAGCAGCAAAACGATGGGATCGGACATGACCATCATCATGTTTTCTCTGGGAAAAGATGTGTCAAGACAGGTGTCAAGGAACTGCTCTCAGCCAGCCAGCACCCATCCATGTAGTGGGTAGGTGATGGCCACTATGGGTCAAACACCAAGTTTAAGTAGCCACTCTGACTTCAGTATGCCAGGCTGAAGTCCCCTCCGTACAGCCTTCTGCTGCAGGGAGAAGACTTGCCACAGTCAGCAGCTTTTACTCAGCAAGCCTGTTTTTAACTACAAATCAGTTAAAGAAAAGTGCTGCCTTCTTCCCCTAATAACCGCAGTTTTTCCTCTTGCTGTGATTTTACAATGGTGCAGCTCCACTGGGTATGAACCAGAAAAGGAGAGCAGAATCTGGCCTCAGCTACTGACGTTTTGCCCTCTAAACAAAGCCACGTTTGATCAGGAACCTCTTTTTCCATCTACTCATTCACTGGTACTAGGAGGTGTTTTCAGAACAGTGCAGTACTTGGGTAGATTCACACAAGGTTTCTTGCATTGTATTTTCCAGGATAGCCCAAAAATTTATCAAATGCTACTTATCCCCAGATACCCTCTGATCCATACACAGGTATATGAACTCATCCACAGATCTGACAAAACCATTAGAGAGAAGAAAAAAAAAATCTAGGGCTCTCACTTTGGCTCATCAGTGAATATTAATTTCTACTGTCATGCAGTTGACTTGTAAATCAACTGGATCATTAACTCAGACCTTTCATGCAGTAACATTATAGGATGTTGCAAGTTATTCTGACACCACAGTTTTGCCTACACTCCCAGTGCTTTGAATGCAGAGTTCTGCTCCCAAAGAAAGGAGCACAACTTGAGTCCACTCAATGCTCAATGAGAAAGGCTGCACTGCTGGGACTGTATTGGCAAGCTGCAGGGCATTTGCCAAAATAACCACATCATGCTGATCTTTCTAGACAAATAGTGCCTTCTGCAGGACAGCTTATTCCCCGACAGGCACTGGAAGAGCAGGATGAATGAAAAACCTGTTTCTGCCAAGACAAAGGCATCCACAATAGGTTTACAGGTCTAGGCAAGAAACTGAAAGTTTTAACTAAGGATTTGTAGCTCTGCTGAGACTAGAGCTCAGTTGTGGCTAGTGAACAGATCTATATTGATTTACAACATCAAAAGGCTCAGCTTGTGTCTGTTTCATATCTATTAATAATAAGTATTGACTATAGCAAACCAGTTGAGAACATACCTCTGGATCTCAGGCTGCTGTGAATGATCAATGAGCGGAGTGATGTGAAGCACAGTTTGTTCACTTCCCAGGCTGTTGCTGTCGTGGATGTCCCACCTCGTCAAGCCTGTGCATTCCTAACCATTCTGAAAAAATGGCACAGGTGTCCATCGTCTCTGCTGGAACCTCTCATTTGATTTTTCTCTATAGAGAAGCAGTGAAATTAAAAGCCAAGGTGTTTTCAAGCAGTAAGGAATGGTGACATAAGATGCTAATTCACCTGTGCAACTTGCAGCGGATTGGGACCTACAGGATTTTATGGAGATTCATAAAAGGAACTGAGCATTTTTAGCCAGCTCTCCTTTTCTGGGAGCAGACCTGGTGCAGACATGCTTGCAGCCAGGTCAGGACCAGCTGGGCTCAGCGGTGCAGCTCTATGCCTCCTGCCAGAGGCCTGCCCAGGAGAGGAAGATACCCCTCTGCAGGATACCGCCTGTGGGTAGCAGAAGTAGTTTAACCTCCAGTAGAGCCAAAAGGGGCTCAATGAACATCAAAATGTGTTTCCCTGCACTGCTGCTTCTCAGACCAAGTTTTAACCAAGATCCCCACAACTGCCACTTGTCCCCGTAACAAGGCAAGCCTGACATGCAGCCATTCCAGCAGAGAATGGCTGAGATGGACTCACCTGCAAGGAGGTTTCTGAGCTACACCGAGTCTCCCGCTCATGCACAAGCAGTTCAGCTCAATGGTGTGATGAAGAAGGGCCATGGCCATACCCTGCCATTAGAAAATACCGTACAGCCCACCTAAACACAACCGTCGAGCAGTGCTCATAGGTGTGGTCCCTTCCTGGAGCATCCCACTTTCAGGAGGGCCATGATACCCAAAGGCACGTCTGGTTCTGTCCCGACTCATTCCTCCGGACTTGTGGACAGAAGGGAGATCACATCACCTGCCATCCACACCCTCAGCCTCACAGCATCGCTGTATGTAGTACTGAGCAGTGGCTGTTTCTCCTTTCATAGGCAACCACCAAGGCTAAAAGAAGAGATGTCCGCTATGAACAAGGCTATGCCAGGGACAAGGAATTAATTAAACAGAGGAGCTGCAAATTAAGGCTGCGGGGTATTTTGCAGGACATTTCAGTAGGTATGGAAGGCAAGAGTGAACTGCAGAGAAACAGAGCTCAGCCACACTGCCCTGTGTTCTCCACTGGCTGCATCTGTTCAGTCCCTCACTTGCAGAAGCCTAGGCCTTGTGCTTTTGAGAAAACAATCTTTTCATAAAGGAAAAGTCTGAAGTATTACAGAGCAGGTTAAGAGCTGGACACAATAGAGAAGGTGGCTCTGGAGAAGCGAGGGGGTCTCCATTTCCAGTTAAACAGCGACCTCTGGTCTCAGCAAACCAAAACGCACATCTCTCAGCTCTGCTTAGGGACACCTTCAGATAGATCATTTTGGTGTTTTATCCATGGGGAATAAGGACACAACTTTTACATGTGGGCAAGCACCATGACCTTCAAATCCCATCAGATGGAGCTGAGGGCTTCACAGCCCCAGCAGTTGTTAAAGCATCCCAGGATTTACCTTCTCCTGCTTTGCTGATATTTAACCAGCTGCCAAGAGAGACAAGGACACCTGCTTTCTAAATGGATGGTTTTCAGCATATGCCAAGAGGGAATATAGATATATGTGCACTCACACACACAGGGCTTGCATGGAAACCCTTCAAAGCAGCTATGCAACTAAGACAAACTAAAAGGGTGCAGCTATTAAACACACCAACTGCCCCTTGAAGGCTAGGGGAACTAATGAGTGCAGTAGGAAAGCTACAATACCATGATGCTGTGCATGGTATCAGAGTGCTGCAAGTCAGTCCAAACTGTCCAGCCTGCAGAACCAGGGTCATACCAAGGACCAGGGATATACCAAGGCCAAAATATCTGTCTTGACTCCTCAATACAGGGCATCCTTAGCCCTCTCTGCACCTCTCTCCTCCGCTGATCTCAAATCACATCCCCACATCACAAGTGATGGGACAAGTAGGACTCTTCTGATACCCCACAAAACATCAAGTTAGATCACAACTCTCAGCTACTAGACTTTCCACCCTCTCACAGCAGCTGAGAGGGGAGAATCCCATAGGAAATGCCAGCTGTGCCATGCCAGGGTCCGGCACCCATTTGCCATGCTGGGCTGCAGAAGCTGCAGTTCTCACTCCAGCAGCTCACTTACAGACACACAGTCCTTAGGAACCTGGCATGCTACAGAATACCTTCCCTGGGCATCCCGCATGGGAACGATCCACAGAAAACAGGGATTCAGGTATGATGGGATTTCTTGACTCATCCACAAGGATCAGCAGGCTAAGGGGGTTTTCCCTTGCTGAGAACTAAGGGATGTGCTCATCATTGCACCTCCTGGGTGCCAGCTGTGCCTCCCCACCCCAGCACACCCATGCACCCACTCTAGCCACTCCTACCACTCAAATGCTACCGTGCCCAGGAGGAAAAAGGACTGCTCCAAAAAGCCCCAAGCATTTGAAGATCTGTTTTGGACTAAACTAAGACAAAAGGAGAATCTCACACCTTGCAAACTCCAGAGATGTTTTAAAGCTCCCAAAAATATTAGTAACAAGCTAAATATCCTAACACTGTTAAATCAAGCAGCTTTCAGGACTGCACGTCCCCTCTGCAGGGGAAGGCTCCACTCTGCTCCTTAAACTGTAAAGTCATCGTGATAATTCTTAGGAAAAGCAAAGAAAATGAAAGTCAGTTTAAAAACACCCTCTTCAGCTATAGATAAAAATCAAACTAAAAATAACCTTTTTGAGTAAGACAGAAGATCTACTAAGCAGCTTTAAAATTGCTGACCCCAAGAGTGTCCAAAGCTTAGGCTGAAGCTGGCAGAACACAGAACAGGGCTGTGCACCTCCTGAGGACCGTATGTGCTCTCACCACATATAGTTAAAAAAAAGAGAATTGACAAACATTGCCTTGCCTATACAGTTTATGTGCAGTGTTTCTGGGAAACAGTCATCAAACTGTAACAACTACATTCAGGAAAGTTTGTCTCCTATTTTTACACCTCTGTATAGCTTAATTACTGCTGTGTTTATATTCACAATATTATTTCAGCTGTGTTCACAGCACCATCCCTGCATCAACACCCCACTCAGACAGAGCTGCAGCTAAACAAATGGTCCTGAGTCCAAACAACAGCAGAGGTCTGCAACAGAAGAAGTTGTAGTTCAGCCAAAAATACTTTTGCACAGGCTTCTGCAGGTGTTTATATATGCTACTATCTAAAGATCTAAAGATCTTCCATAAACCAAGTCCATATGGGTGGACAGATTAGCAAAAATGAGAATATTAACCCTTCTTTCCTGGTTTGGCAGGTTTGCTATAGTATCCCTATATAAAACATTTCCAACAGCAGACCATCCAAACAGCATGCAGCATCACAAAGTACCTCTGTGCTCAGCAAAAAACACCTTGACTACAGCCTCTGCAATTGCTTCTTGGGTAAAACCTGTACCTCATCAGCCCATCGATCCTTCTGCTTGCCTGTCCCCAAACACCAGTGACCTGACCCTATTGAATACCTGCCCTCTAAGGCAATGGACAGCCTCCAGGTGCTAACAGCCCAGAGCTGGACTCCCACCGAGGACCTAGAAGGAAAAGGCTCGATATTGCTTTAGTCTTTCAGAGCTCCACAGTGAAGGTAACCCACTCTGCCCCTCCACAACCCCGCTCTGTCCCTCTGCAACCCAGAGCTCCCTGCAGTAGTCATGCCCTTGTCTCAACAGCCCTCACCATCTCTAATGGGAACAAGTTTAGGTGCATTAGCATCCATTCAATTTTCAGCACTTAGACTTCATGACTCTTCCCGTTTTGTCACTCTTAATATTTATAAGACATCTAGCAAATGACTGATTTTCCTTCGGACCCCTTGTCATTCACAGTTGCTTATCTCCTGTGTGTAGGGGGCAATCAACAGATTTATAGCAGCCCATAAAAGTTGTTACCAAAAGTACAGTTTCTTTTTGTGTGTGATAATTTCTAATAAGTCTTACACATGATAGCAATTACTGACAAAAGTCAGCCTCTGTTAATAGAGTTTATCTCAGTTCATCATATATCCTTTGTCAGTGGAAGCATTTTGACAAGCCTGGGGTTAATTAAAACCAAGAAGACAATAAAATACACCTAATCAAACATTACAGGTACAGAAATCAATTAGCAGATTTATGGCACTTTGGAGCCCTCTATAATGTGCAAAATTCAAAGAAACTGTCAGTTCCATCCCCCCCAGACAGTGTAATTGAATTTCTAATTGAAACTATTTTTCAATAGGTAACACAATCCACAAAGTTTGATTTGCATTAAAGTGGCATCTGCAGAGGACAGAGAAATCTAAAAAAAATAAAGAAATCCCATGCTGCTCCCATTATCACCAGCAAGAATAATTATTATTATTATTTGCATATCTAAAAATTTGGAAAAGCCCTTTAGAATCAATGGAGTGACCAATTCTTTGCCAAGACAGCTCTAGACACCAAGATTTCTATAGAAAGTGTGGTGTCATAGGAGAAATAAATAAGGTGTCCAGATCAGAAATAAGGGGCCTGGCAATCAGCAGTACAAAGTCCAGCTGACGGTCCATTGCCAGCAGCATCCCTAAGGGATGGACGCTGGGACCAACACTGTTTCATGACCTTGTTAACAACCTACCGGATGGGACAGGGCAGTGGCAGCAGGGAGGTGGACAACTCCAAACAGCAGGGACCAGTCCGTACGCAGGAGGACAGGGTTGCTTTTCAGAGAGCACCCAGCAGGTCAACAGGAACCTCATGACATTCAGAGGCAAGAACTTGACTGAGTTGTTTGGGTTTTGTCTTTGGTACCAAGTTTCAGGCGAGCAATGCAGCAATTTCCAGTTCATACAGATCTTCATAGAAACATCAAGTAACTCAGGTTAGAAAAGACCATAAGGGGATCTAGTTTGGAGCTGGGTGATCAAAACAGAATAGATTTTTAAATACCACAGTATAAAACCCCTGCGCTTATTGTTACGCAGCGTTTCTCTGTGAAACGCTATGAGACAGAGCACATACACGCACAGCTATATAGGCTAATTACATACAGTGCTGTTCAGTGTATATTATCTGTATTTTTACATTGCTTCATTTCTTCTGCTGCTGCTAATATAGCTAGGAGCTGTCTCTCAGTAATTTACTGGGAGATGGGAAAGACTAGAAATGAAAAGCCAAAAGAAATGAAGATACAAGGCCAACACAAAGCTTTCCAGTACTTGCAGCTCTCAGTGTAGTGAGCCAAATTATTTTAACTTCTCATTTTAGCACTTGGATATGTAGAATGTGATTTAAACAAAAGTATTGTTGTTATTTAAAATTAAATATTAACTATTAATTTAATATTTATTAAAATATTATCTTTTCATGTTATGCAAACCAAAAAGAACATAAAAATTGTTTTTATTCAAATACTGCTCTGATGCTAGCATGTCCAAAATCCATCTAGCTGGATCCTGCTTCATGAAAGCCTGAGCAGAAATAAATGTAGAAGATATTAGACTTTAAAAAAAAAAAAAAATCTGGGCAAAACATAACAGCAAAGAGGAAAGAATGAAGCAAGAGTAAAATGGGGCTTTCCAGTGATTTTTCCCGTATTTTAAGGAAATGGACAAGGTCCTCAAATTCCACCTAGATTTCCAAAGTCCCAACCACACACCTCCCCAGTCCACTCACCTCCCTTGGGCCAGGTTAACCCCATTTGTTTTACCAATATCTCAGCAGCATCTCATCTGGAAGAGAAACGCATGGAAAGAGCACATCTACAGTAGCTTCAGAAAGCACTAAACATTATCTGAGAGGGGAAAAACATTGCCAGGCAGCTGTCTCCATAGGATCGCTCAACAAGCGAGGCACAGGGATCTTCTCCCAGGGAGAACAGGCACCTGTAACAGAGACCTGCTCCGCAGAAGGAGAGATTCCCTGTATTATCAAAGACAGCTTTTCCTCTGGATATCACTCAGTGTGAAATTAAATCCTGGCACATTTGGGAAATGGTCCATTGAGAGGTGATTAATTCTATTAGAGGATCTGGAGGGAACTCATTTCCTTTGTTAAGGAACAGAAAAGGAGTCCAGAAATCAGACTGTAGCGGTTCCTCCTGGATCTGATCCTTCAAACTGTCACTGTCATTTACAGGGTTACTATTACACGGCTGTGCTTCCAAGAAGTGCACTTTAAACTCTGCATTTCCTAACATTTTGGAAGTTTGAGGGCTTTGCTCTGGCTCATCCTCCCTTCCCATGGTGGCTCCATGAAGATGGAGCTGTGACCAGACATTTCTGGTACTGCAGCATTCACCTCCCTTCTCTCAGTAGGATGAAACAAAGGACCATCCTGTTTTTGCAACTTATGTTGCCCCTCATCAAAAGCTTTCTAGTGGCCCAGTATGCCCTTTGTAAGAGAACCGATTTGAGATGCCAATGAAGCATCACCTTGCCATCAACTTCAGGAAAGGAACTGTTTCCTAGTTTGATTGGGTTGGTTGGTTTGTGGTTGTTTGGTTTTGGTTGTTTGTTTGTTGGGTGGGTTTTTTTAAATTTTCCTTACTCGTCTTTCATTCCCTTCTACTATAGGATAAAATATTTGATTTGTAAGGGACCCACAACAATCACCTAGTCTAACTAGCTAACCACTTCAGGGCTGACCAGAAGTTAAAGCATGTTAAGGGCATCGTCCAAATGCCTCTTCAATGCTGACAAGCTTGGGGTATCAACCACCTCTCCAGGAAGCCTGTTCCAGGGCTTGACCACCCCCTCTGTACAGAAATGCCTCCTAACATCCAGCCTAAACATCCCCAGGCACAGCTTTGAACCATTCCCGCACGTTCTCTCACTCTGAGCACATCTTTTTACTTACTCTGTTCCTTGTATGTTTACATGTGCTGCTTGTTCCAAAAGGGATGGAGGAGTCCTGGCACTGAGAGGTGAAGCCTTTCCCTTAGTCATCACTAGAAGCAGCTTTCAGTAGCAGCCCCCCTGGGATTTGCTGGCAAAATGGAACCAAACAGGTAGAAGGGAAGAGGAGCTAAGTGAGGATGAGGAAGAGCTGTGAAACCATCTACCCACACAGGTGGTAGGAACACAGGGCAGCCCCAGGGTAGGAGAAAGCTCAGTTTTGCCAAGTTAAGAACAGAAGCAGGTGGAGTTGGGGAACCAAAGGACACAAGCAGCAGATCCAAGGTTTATTTTTTTGTTCTTTCAAGCTCAGATGCTCACATATGAGCCTATGGTTAAGTTTATCCTGGTATTAGCTTAATTCTCCCTTGCTGCAAACAAAGTTTTTCCTCCCTCTGTAAGACTTGTTACCTATCCCACAGGTCATGATTTCCCAGTTATTTCCCACTTCTGGCTTTTGAAATGCAGCATGGAAAGCTGGATACATTATGCCAGCCTAGACTCTACCAAGTAACAGACAGTAGCCATATCTCTCTCCCAAACCCACAACTTGACACTCCTATTAATACTTCCAGGAGCATTATTTATTTTTAAAGGGGCATCACTGACTCACTTAGGCGTGATTCACAACAAACCCAAACCCTTTCCTGCAGCACTGCTTGCCCAGGCAGTTGTTTCTCTTTTTATTTTAATCAGGTGATTCCTCCCTAAACTAAACATTTGTCATTAATTTTATCTCATCAATTTCTAACCATTCCTTCAATTTGTCTAGATCATTTTGAACTCAAAGCCTGATCTACAGACTGCTTGTAAACTCACCTCCAATGACATCCTCCTCAGGCACTGTAAGATACCCTTGTCCTGTACGAGCCAAGGTGTTCATGGAGGAGAACTATACCACCCAGTGCACAGAGCTTGCAGGACTAGAAAAGTCACTCTTGGACAGCAATCCAAGGACAACTGTTCTTTGAGAAAGATTCTACCAATCGATGTGATCCCACTTTAAGCAAATTCACTGTGTGTTTTTTACAGTGGTGTCCTTAAGGATAACACCAACAACTGCGGTCAGCAGGCATTGCACCAACTACCCCATCACCCACCCATCCAGTCCAAAAGGAAGATTCCCTTGGGATAATCCACGCTCAAAAGGAACAAGCTCAGAGTGCCTTCTTGTCCCATCCAAATCGTCATAGCTTGATCCTTCCTACCTGGCAGCTCAAAAGCTTTCAGAACCTGCTCTGAACTCCAATAGCATGGACCTTTTCACACCCAAAGCACCGCACACCAACACAGACCAAACTCCACTTCTTTATTTTCTATTTCAAACCCATCTGATAGCAGTGCAAGAGTGCCAACGCAACAACTGCTGACCAGCTGACACATCTCTACTGCTACAGGGCAGGACAGCCCAGGCAGAGCTAACACGTGCTCCGCAATATGTTCACTGCTGTTTTCAAACAGGAGATTACGCCAATGGTCCATTCAAAAGATGTCAGACGGCATTGGCACATGGTCACGATGCGCTGTTACATGGTAATTCTCCCCTCAGCCCAAATATCACTAGCTAACATTCTGGCCAGCCACGGCAAAGTAATCCCAGGCAGAAAGAAAATCCAGCATTCTTTCATTATTAAGCCTGTGTACAACATAAGAGTTTTTTTGTTTTGTTTTGCTTTTTCCCCCCTTGTATTTTGTCTTTTTGCCTGGCTGCAAGGAGACAGGAGTTTCAGAGGAATACCCAAAAAAATGGTTTAACACTATCTGCAAACTCACCTCTCTCTTCAATGCCGATACATTTTCCTTCAAAAGTTTGCATCCTTTGACATCTTTGCAGTCCCTCCATGTTCCTGTTGCTGTTTCTCAGCAATAGATAAGAAAACTTCAAAACCTTGCTCTGCACTAGCAATAATGAGATTCGAAATAAAAGATTTTTTTCCAATCTTTCTACATAAAAAAAGGCCTGAATCAGAGCTCAGCAGTGCACAAATATTACTCATGTCATTGACACTAAGAAAAGGGGAGCTGTGAATAAAAAATGTTAAAAATGAACACAAGGAGCATTGTTTGCATATCAGAAAAATTAATCTACATAGAGAAGTGTAAGAGCCTGCAATTCAGAAAGCAAAGAATTAGGACAGCCCAGCTGAGAATAATTTTCTAGCCAGTTAATTTAATTGCATAAATCATTCCTTTGTTAGCAATAAAGAGATATAATTAAAATGAGATTGCTTCTCATTTCTATTCTCTGGAAACTAAAGGAATTGATTTTGGGGAAAGCATTCTTCCAAATACCAGATCGGCAAATTACATTTACCTTTTTAGAAAGGCTAAATTATTTTGCGCTAATATCATGAAGGGTTTAATTAATTATAGATCTGCCATATGATCTTAAAGAAATAATTTACTTAATGCCCACAGAACAGAAGTTTGTAAGTGCACATATCCCTCTGATAGATGATGTGCAGATTTTTACAAACAGGTCAGAAGCTGAACAGGTGGCTGTCAGGAGAAATATGGGGAAATAAAATAAATGTTTAAAGACGGGAGATGGTTTGTTAAGAGAGAATAAAGTACCACTTCCTATTTATCATCACATACCTGGATTACTATTCTTTGAACCCCTCTGAACTGATTTTTTTCTAAATACTGTAATGATGGTTGGTTGCTGTCCACAAATCTTCAGGGCTCAGTAAGCATTAACAGGTGAATAACAGAACAATTATCAGAGAAAAAAAAAACAACCGTGAAGCCCACCTATCCAAACAGAACATTGCAGGCGTTGGCCGCAGTCGGGCCCCTTAACAACACAGTAACACAATACACCTAAAGACAGAAGTCTTATGGCCGTGCCGTACATCATACTTTGTAGGCTCCGCTTCCCCCTAGCAAAGCCACAAAGAATCACAGACTTAAGTAGATCACGCAGGGTATCCAATTCCCTCTTCTGCACTTGTGGCCAGCCAGGCAACACGTCTCAAAAAAAAAAAAAA
>VZTO01009071.1:0-29816 GCA_013400615.1 Syrrhaptes paradoxus | reverse complement strand
TTGAATATGAGAAAAAACTTCTTTCCAGTGAGGGTGACAGAGCCCTGGAACAGGCTGCCCAGAGAGGTGGTGGAGTCTCCTTCTCTGGAGACATTCAAAGCCCGCCTGGATGCGTTCCTGTGTGATCTGATCTAGGTGTTCCTGCTCCGGCAGGGGGATTGGACTAGATGATCTTTCGAGGTCCCTTCCAATCCCTAACATTCTGTGATTCTGTGAGAACAGGGAGGGGGTGCTTTCTACACAAACAGTTAAAAAGCGTTAGTTGATCAATTGATCTGTTTAAACTGCGACACTACACCCAACACAGCGGCTGTTTCAACCCAGCTCCCACAGAACTGAGGAAGGCCGACGGTGTAATTTCATATTTACCCCTTTACAAACCCACCCCCTTCCTGGAGAGGCTTGAGCAAGATCCTCACAAGCCGAGGAGCAGAGAAACTCCGGGTTCAGCCCTCCAACTCCTACGAGACCAACCCGCCACCCCGGGAAAACCCACACAGGCCGGGGGAGCGATCACCCCGGAACCCAAGCGACGCGCAGGCCTTCCCCCCCGAAGGGCGGAAGCGGCCTCAGCGCGCGGGGCCCCGAGCACGGCCTCCCCCGCGCCCCCTCACGCACCTTGGGGTTACCGAACACGTCGCCCTTCACTAGGTTCCGGGCCTCAGCGCCCGCCAGGACGTGGGTGCGGAGGTAGCTGATGATGTCGTCGGGGCTGTAGCGGGGAAAGGTCAGCGCCTCCATCGCTGCACCGAGCAACGACCGCGACAACAACCGCGCCGCGCCGCCGCTTGAACCTGGCGGGCACCGCCCTCCCTCGCGCGTCAGCCCGCCTCCTGCCAATCCACCACGGCGCCGGCGGGAGGGGGGGCGGGGCTTGGCCAGGCTCCTCCCCGCTCCGGCGCGCGGCAGCCGTTGGCCGTTAGGGGCGGGGCCTCCTGAGGTGCTGGGCCGGGCAGGAGCAGTGGGAGCGGGAAGCGGGGTGCTGTCGCCTGCCGCTGTGAGGGCGGGCCCCGGCCCCAGGGCTCTGGAAGGCCTCCAGCCCACCGGCTGGCAGTGCTGAGGGCTGTCAGGAGCAGGGCCTGTCCTGCAGAGGGGTGGGCAGGCGGGGGAACACGGTGGCAGGTCAGCAGAGGGAGCTGAGGCGGCTTTGGGAAGCCTGTCCTGGGTAAAAATGCCTCCGGAAGAACTGAGCTGCCTTCTGCTGCCTCCTGAAAGGAGACAAAGCCCATCCCGTGCAGCATTGCACAGGGCTCCCTTGCTGAATCAGGCCAAGTGACCACCTCTTGTGTTTTGACACCATTTGTGACAACGTTTGCACCGTTCACTACAGTTTCAATGTGCCCAACGCACACCTTCCCCACACCTCCACCCCGCCAAAAGCAGCAGTGGCTCAGCCAGCAAGGTTGTGGCACTGTCCTCAAAGCCCAGCAGCTCCTGCAAGCCACTGACATCACGGAGGTGTCACCTGGCACTGAGCCGCGACACAGAGACGCTCCAGCCACAGTTCCGCACTTGCCGATGTAGAAACCGAGCTCGGTTTCCAGCCGGGCGCTCTGCCAAGAGTCACGGATGGACACACAGGGCTTCCCGACAGCCTGGCAGCCCACTGCCTCCTCAGAGACGTGCGTAGGGCTGCTCGCCGTCCCCAAAGGCCTGGAAGGTGTTAGACCATGTCTCCTTCAGGTAGAGCACAGCCCCTGAGCCTCATGTTGCTTTTGGCGATGGGGATGGCGATGGCATCGGAAAGGATCGGCTGCCCCAGCGGGTGTAGCTGTCAGTACTTGGAGGTGAACTGCACAGGGCAGCAGCTGCAGGAGTTCCCCACCACCATCCCACTGGACACCAGGCAGCTGATTCTGGCGGCAAACAATGTCTCGTACCTGCCGGCAGTGGAATTGAGCTTCCTAGCCGATTTGGTCTATCTGGACTGCAGGAAGAACCTCTTGGGGGATGACCTGGATTTCACTTTCATTGGCGTGGCCAAGCTTGTCTATCTGGACCTCAGCTTCAACAACCTGACGCTGGTCACCTTCAGCACCTTCTCACACCTTCTCAGCCTGGTGGTGCTGAAGATCTCAGACAATCCCAACCTCGTGGCCATTGAGAAGGATGCTTTCACCAACAACACCTGGCTGAGGCACCTGGATGTGAGCCGGACAGGCTTAACATTCCTGGACACCAGCACTGTCCGGGACCTGCCCCACCTGAAGTTTCTGGGACTCAGTGACAACCCGTGGCACTGCAACTGTTCCTTTTTGGACTTTATCACCTGGATGACAGAGAGCAACGTTCATTTTCCAGGTGAGGGCTTTGTGAGCTGGACCTCTCTCCTCCCTACTCCTGCAGATCTGGGTGGAACAGAGAGGGCCCTTGTTCTCTTTCCCAAAACTTCAGCTCACGTGGCTGTGCCACTGCATGTCAACTGTGGGTCCTATCTTCTGGTGTTGCACAAAACACAGATGGGAGTAGCTGGGTTACACGCACTCCACCTACAGAGTCACACTCACATCCTCAGGACAGTCGGGGAAGAGTAGCCTGTAGCTAGGACATTGCTTCTGTTCACTGCAGTCTCGGGAGGTGTCCCTGTGCCTGGGAGTCACAGCACCCCACGGCTGCAATGCCAAGAACGAGGAGCAGCTCTGGGGAGATCTGCTCTGTGAACGCTGCTGCTGCTCTGAATTTCCTGCCTTGTCTCCATCTGCTCTGATCATTTGGTGCTGCTGCAGCACCAGCATGTCTGTAACGATCAGTGAACCCCTCTCTCTCTGCAGAAATGCTCTCCTGCCTCTGTTCTGACCCACTCGGGACAGCCTTTCCATCCCTGAGCTCTCCACCATCTAGCCAGCATCCCCTTTACCTCGAACACCTCCCGCTGGCCCCCTCCTGCCCAACGTGCCTGGCAGGCAAACCTCATTCCTCCAACCTCCACAGCAATTCTGCTCGATGCTGAAAATTTATGCTATGTCACTTCAGAATGTGCTTGGGATTAAAAAAAACCCAAACACAACTGCTTTTATGTTAAAATAAAAGTGCTCTGTCAGCAGAGATGAACAGTGCAGGGACAGCAGTTTGCTGCACCAGCATATTCCAGCAGGCAATATTTTCCCATGGAGGCAACACCACAGAAATTGTGGTTTGTGAAGGGTTTGGCAAGGGTTTGCCTGTGTGATTTTACCTAAGCCACAGAGGGAGAGGGGTGTGAAGCCTGTAGACATTTTTCAGTTCAGCAGACTCCTCCATCACTTTTCTATCAGGACTCCTGTTCACTAACACTTAAGACACAGGAAAGAGAGCCTTGCTTCTGCTTTTCCCTCTGCAGATGCTGACAACATCACCTGCTACACCCCAGCAGGCCTGCGTGCCCTGACAGTGCCTGCGGTGGAGGCACAGCTCCACTTCAGCTGCCTGACCCAGCTGTACAAGCAGGACTACATCTTCCTGTGTCTCATTGGCTTCTGCATCTTCTGTGCTGGCACCATGGCAGCCTGGCTGGCCGGGGTCTGTGCTGTCATCTATGAGGTCCACACCTCAAAGGGAGAGGAGGAGGAAGAGGAGGAAGACACAGCCACTTAGGATTGGCCCTACAAATCCTTCTGAATGCCCATTGTGGGAACTGAAGGCAGGCCCCTCCTGCCCGATTTCTCACATTCTGTCCCACTCTAGATGCTACTTTTTTGAAGTGAAATAAAACCTGCAAGAGAAGAAAGTCTCTGTGCTACAATTTCGTTCACTGTGCCACCTCCTCCACTTGTCTTCTTCCACTGGGACTCAGGACATGGGCAAACTATTCAGTGGGAGGGATGAGAGGTGTGTACAGTGCCAAGCACTGACACTCCCACTGGGATCCCACTGGGTCCCTCTTTCTTCCCCATTACCCTGGCGACAGCAAAAGACACCATCTGTCCCCCTGCGGCAGGACACCCTGTACCTCAACTGGTGAAGGAACATTTGCAGAACTGGAGAGTCTAGCTCCAGCTTTGTATTACATATTCCTAAAACTGGTTTGTTTTGTTTTTTTAATGTAAAAAAATGTTGCTTAAACATACTCCAAGTACTCTTGGACCAGAAAAAAGGGAGATGTAAATAAGAACCTTCATCTCACTAACGCTGGTAATTGCCAGGAGAAGTATCTGCTTACACGCCTGAGTACAGCAACTCCAGGTGTGAAACACTGGCTTCTTTATCTGATCCTAGCAGGATCTGGTGAAATAAAAGGGAAAAGCAGGTGAAGACTTCAGCAAGCATGGTTAAATATACCGTCTTATAGCCATTAAACCATACGCTGGGAATCAAAGCTGAAACCTCTTTTAGGTACAATTGACATAAACCCCCCTATAGGTTAGAAATTAACTTTTCTAGACTTAAGGAAAATGCGAAACTAGGGTCTGAAACAATGTGCCCTTGTCTGATAAGCAAGATATGTCTGTCGAAAGTAGACAGTCAAAAAGATGAAATTGTTTTTGGTCAGCACCCCATGAAGAGCTGCTTAGAGCCACCAAAGGAAGTAAGAAACTAGGAGAAAGGTAATTCTGGTAGGGGGGGATTGCAACCACCGACTCACGAACCACCTACCCCAGTTATACCAGTCTCCAAAGAGGGACTAAGCATGTGCGCTGATTTACATACTAGGCGAAGAAATTTAAACCAATTATTTAATAGAATAACAATGCATATGCGTTAGGAAGTCGAATATGCTAATGCTCTGTGTATAAATAACCGTTAATCTGAACTTTTGGGGGGTGCTCAAGTTTTGGGACAACACAATCGGTGTGCCCCAAACAGGTACGGGCGGGCACAGCGGAGCAGTCCGCTAAGGACGCATATGTGCTGGGGACACATATGTGCTACTGGGTCGGACACGTCCCCTGGGCAGCCCTCGCCCACTGCCAGGACCAACCCCCTGCAGGGCCACACGCTCCGGTGTCACACCCACCTACCGGGTCCCCGCCCGAGGCTGCTCCCGGCCGGCAGCGCGCGGGGGCGGGGCGGGGTCCAGCCGGGAGGAGGCCGCCTGGGGGCGGAGCCTGCGCATGCCCGGCCCCTCCCGCCGCGTGGTGGGCAGCTCGCGCCGTTCCGCAGCGGAGGGTGAGTGTGGGCCGGGGACCCCCCGGGGAGCTGGGGGGGGCTGCTCCGGGGGCGCAGCGGGGCGGGGGGGTGCTCTGAATGCATGCTAATGGTGATTATCGTGATAGGTGGTGAGGGAAACCCAGCAGGCGCCGTGACCTTCCCCCCTGACCTCCCCTTTGCCCTCCAGCGCACTCCCGGGGCAGGGCGGAGCGCGGGGGAGGCCCCCACGCAGCGGCTTCGGCCCCGGCCCCGCGGGGGGCTGTGCCGCTGGCCTGGGGACAGAGGGGACAAAAGGCCCTCCTGGCCGGAGAGAAAGTCTGAGTGTATCTGGTGGGGGGGTCAGGACCCAGGGATGGGTCTGCACGGGGAGGCTCAGCCGGCTTTGCCGAGTCATGATAACTGTGTTGGGGTACGCTCGATCCGAACCCCTGTTCTGGAGGAAAAGCCCCCCCAGGGAGCTCTCTGCTCCAGCTCCAGCCTGTGCTGTGTCATGTTCCCGAATCTCTCGTTGTGTGGCTCTGGCCCGAAACTGCCGCACGGGAGACAGGGATGGAGCCTCGTGCACACAGCGGCGCCTGGCAGCAGCGTCCTTGCAGCAGCGGACAGAGGCTGCCAGAACGCACAAGGCACCAGAATCTGGAAAGGGCCGGGAGGCGTGCCATGGGACAGAGGCTGGAAGTCCTCTGGACTTTCAAGTGCTTGTAAACGGCTCCAGATTAGTAGAGCAAAGGCTCCCAGTAGAGTTTTATAGCACTAACATAAGAGTAGAAGCCTTATAATGTACCTGACTTAATGCCTTGCTCTTTGCTAAGATAAAACCCCAGATTATAACTTGGCCCTGTAAAGATAAAATGCCTGGTCCCTGCTGGCAGGCAGGGGCTCTCCCCTCACCTTGTAATGTGAAGGCAGAAATGTGACCATCAACCTGCTCTACTGGGTGGGAAGATGCTATATTTGAAGTGTGTCATCTGTCAGATGCCAACCTCTCCTACACATGGGTGCAGCCAACTTTTCTTCATTACTTTAGCTTTTCAATGTTCTTACAGATAATTGTTTACCAGACTTCATGTGGACAAAGCCAGCTGTTGTCTTCACCTTGCTCCATGGATAATAATCCCTTTGCAGATAAGAAATAAAACCCTCTAGTCGCCGAAGATCCCTCGTGAGGGGTGCTGGCGCTGCTGCAATAGGGAGGATGTTTGTACCGGTTCCACGAGGTGGCCCATTTTCCCTCTGCGCTGACAGATTGTGCTGGTGGGATGGTGCAGGAGACACCAAAACCTCGCTGCATCCTGGAGGCACCAGATGGAGCAAGGCATCAGCTGGGCTTTGGTTCAGGGAGGGAATCAGCTTCTTGCCGGAGTAGATGATTGTGGGGAAGGGCCCTTGTGCTCACTTGCAGTCAGGGAGGGTGCTGGAGTGCTCGGTGTCACCTGCCTCCAAGCAGCATGAGCTGATGGCAGGTCTGGCAGATGGGGAGCAGGAAAGAGGGAGAAGCATGGGACATGCAACACAGCCTTGCTGCGGGGCAGCAGGCTGCTGGATGCGCCTTCTGCACTGTGCTTCTGTCTCAGGCCTGTGTGGGGAAGCACAGAACCATTTGAAAAAAAGACCTGCATGAAAATACATCTCTTAGGAAGAAATTTTTCAGTATGAGGGTAGTGAGACACTGGAACAGGTTGCCCAGGGAAGCTGTGGAGTCCCATCCCTGGAGGTGTTCAAGGCCAGGCTGGATGAGGCTTTGAGCAGCCTGGGCTAGTGGGAGGTGTCCCTGCCCATGGCAGGGGGGTTGGAACTTGATGATCTTTAAGGTCCTTTCCAACCCAAACCATTCTGTGATTCTTACAGTTTGCAGTGAATCTGTTTCCTGACTTCACTTGGTGGCCCCCAGCTCTGGTGTGGTTGTGAACAATCAGTTTCCGTCCACCTCTGCAGAGCATCCCTGCAGGCACAGCACCATGTCACTGAGGTGCTGGGACCTACTGCTGGGCATAGTCCTGCTCTGAGCCAGAGGCTTCACTAGGGTCCTTTGGCCACCGCCTCCCACCAAAACTTCAGTGATTTTAAGGTTTGCATCGTAACAGGAACTGGGCAGAATGCCCTTGGTTTGTGCTGCTCAATACTCAGCAGGCACCAAGAGGTGAAAATTCCCCAACTCACCATTTCTCCCTTCCTTCAGCTGCTCTCTGTGCTGGGAGGTGTTGGGTCCATGCTCAGCAACTCTGCCACCCACTCATATCTGCACATAGTGAGCTGCCGCTTATCCGGTCACACCCCGAAATAGTAACGGGCTCTCTTTCAGTGACAGCACCAAGATGGCTGTTCTCTCCAAGGAGTATGGCTACGTCATCCTGACAGGGGCTGCCAGCTTTGTCCTGGTCATGCACCTCGCTGTGAAAGTGGCCAAGGCCCGCAAGAAGTACAACGTGGAGGTGAGTGCTTGGGCTGAGGGCAGGTCGGAGCTGGCCTGCAGGGGATGTTGCAGACAAGCTAGGTAACACCTTAATTATTTTGGGGTGACTTGCTAGTATTTCCTGTCCCACCAAATGGATGCAGAAGGGATGGAGGTGCCATTCTGTCTCTCCAGACTGGAGCAGATGGCACGACAGAGCTTGGAGTTTGGCACATGAGGCGCTTAGCACCGAGCTCAGATGGCTGGAAGCTCAAGGCTTTGAGCTTGAAAACGCTGATGAGCAAGAAACCGTGCAGCCCTTTTTCCCTGTAAAGATGGCCACTGCAGCCTCGGGGACAAAGGATGGTGGAACAAGTGACAGGAAGGTTTCCTAAGCTCAAAGGGAGCACGTGAGCCTTGTCACAAGAAGGCTTTCAATGTGACTATCCCTCAGCATCTATCAAGGAGCCCACAAGCTGGGCAGGGCTGTGGGCTGGGTGGGGGCAGCTGGTCCTGTCCATGAGTCAGGGCAATGGCATGCAGAGGCTGCTGTGCCACCCGGCTCCAAGTGCAAACACTCCTTTGCTCTTCCTCCAGGTCACTGGGGAAAGTGGCAGGAAGGGATGTGTACAAGAACAGCCCCGGGCATGTGCTGCAGGCCCTGGGTGCCTGCTGGGGTGACCCACTCCTACTGCATGAAGTCAGGATTGGGGTTGTTCAGCCTGGAGAAGAGAAGGCTCCAAGGAGACTTAATAGCAGCCTTCCAGTACCTGAAGGGGGCTACAGGAGAAATGGGGAGGCACTCTGCATCAGGGAGTGCAGTGAGAGAACAAGGGGTAACGGGTATAAGCTAAAAGAGGGTAGATTTAGACTAGACATTAGGAAGAAATTTTTCACTATGAGGGTGGTGAGACACTGGAACAGGTTGCCCAGGGAGGTTGTGGATGCCCCATCCCTGGAGGTGTTCAAGGCCAGGCTGGATGAGGCTTTGAGCAACCTGGGCTAGGGGAGGGTGTCCCTGCCCATGGCAGGGGGGTTGGAACTTGGTGATCTTTAAGGTCCTTTCCAACCCAAACCATTCTATGATTCTATGATTACACCAAACATGCCCAGCGTTTAAGGTGCCCAGAGAATGATTTGAGGCTTGGGGAAGCTTCTGCAGCCAAGCAGCAGCTCCCACTGCTCAGCTCTGCTGTGGTGAGGAAGGCAGCATCCTCCCAGCCTGTTCCTAGACGAATACCCACTGCCAGCTCTGCCCTCCAGAGGGATGGGATTTAAAGAGGGAGGTCACCCGGGACCTGTCTGCTGTTGGAAGCAGGGTGAGCTCCAGGGTACCGTCAGGTTGCTGAGGGAGTTCAGCAATTTCAACACAGCAGCTTTGGGCCATGGGACAGGAAACAGGCTCTAACTTGCCCACGCAAGTCAGTCTTGAAAGCACCTGTGCAGCTCTGGGCTCCCTGGGGAGAGGTGCTGCAGGGAGAACACCAGGCTCCCGAGCCCAGGCTGCACTTGCTGATATTTTGCTGTTTTGGGGGTTTTTTTTTGGCAGTATCCAACCATGTACAGCACCGATCCTGAACATGGGCGTATATTCAACTGCATCCAGCGTGCACACCAGAACACGTGAGTGACGTGTATTAATGCAGACTTTGAAAATTCACAGGGCTGTGGAGCAGGGCCTACAGCGAGAGACTTGCTGCTGCAAGTGCTTAGGTTCAGGCTCTACACTTGAGGAAAACACACGGCCAGGTAATAGTAGTAAAGCTGTGCCGTCTCCTTACCCTGCTTTCAACCATGAGGCAGGGCTGTGAAGCAGCCTCCTCTTCCCCAGTCCCCAGCTCTTTGCCTCCATGACTGGATCTTAAGTCACTAGAAATGTTGTTTCCAGAGGAGCCTGTCTCAGGGTTGCTGATCTGTTGTGCTGCCCAGATCTCCCCGGGGAGAGGCTAATGTCAGCCAGGCTGCAGCAGCACATCAGAGAGGTGCTGGGAGGAACAACTCCTCCTGGACGAGGTGGTGGTAAGCAGTATTTAGCAGCAGCTTAAGGCACAAAATGGAAAGAGTGGGTGGCCTTGGAGAGAGGCACAGATGTGGGGGGAAGTTCCTAGAAGTCTGTGTGTGCTCAGATTCCCTCTTACCTCTGTCTGTGGCCACAGCATCAAGCACAGCTCTCCCAAGCGTGGGGACTCATGAGTCAGGCCCAACAGAGACCTTGGCAGGGGACGCTTGCAGCTTCTGCGTTTCTGGAGTTTCCTCTTTGTTAGCAACCTGAGTGCAAACACAACCTCCTCGCTTTTATTTTCAGATTGGAAGTTTACCCTGCCTTCCTGTTCTTCTTAGCCACCGGTGGCGTCTACCACCCAGTAAGTGATGCTACCATGCAGGTCTGCATGACTGAACTCTGCTCTTGCTCCATGACTTGGGGAGGGTGGGGGGCCACAGGCCAAGCTAGCCCCTCTGGAGGCAGCAGGATGCTTCACTAGCCACATCACACTTGACAGCTGTGCGCCTTCTGAAAGCGCGCAGAATCTATCCAATCTAAACCTTCCCTGGCACAACTAGAGGCCATTTCCTCATATCCTAATGCTTGTTAGTTGGGAGAAGAGACCAACACCCACCTCACTATAACCTCCTTTCATGTAGTTGTGGAGCAATGCAGTGGTAGAAGCCCTTATACAGGGGAACCACAAGTATTTCATAAACTCATTATTGCTGCTTTAGCTATTGGACTCCTTTCCTCCTGCTAAGGGTGCCTTGTTGGACACACCAAAGCACTCATAGCTTCCAATCCATGAGTGGGAGGGGTCCCTCCAAACCTGCCTGGTTCTTCCAAGCCCTGCAGGGTCCTGCTGGGCTTATAACAGTACTGCTCAGCAGCTGGTTGTCTGGAGGACAAGAACTTTTTCCCGACATCTAAACACACTTTCATGAGGAGTTTATCAGATAAGAATAGATGCGGAACATGGTGATCTTCCCACTCACTTCTACCATCAAAGGAGGTGCTCAAAGGATCAAAAAAGGCCTGGATTATTTTTTAACTGAAAGATGTAGACAGCTCATGAGAGGCAGGCACGTGTGAGAGGCCAAAAGCAGTAGCTCTTTACCACCAATAGACAAATCAGGTCCCTGAGTATTCCTTTTTGGAGAGGGAAGGAAGCAGCATAGGCAAATCGGGCAAACTGGAGCCATGCTGCAGCAAGCTCTAAATAATTTAGAGTCAAGGTAGAAGTTTGTAACACCTGCAACAGGAAAACCCCTACACCTGCTGGAGGCAGTGGAGAATCAGTCACCCCCCAACACGAGGCTGACTCCCAGTTGCCCTAGCAAGGTCAGGACCCACGCCGTAGTTGGTGGTCACTTCTTTGAAGGAGAGCTGTCATAACAGCTAAGCACATACAAGCAGCAAGTCTCGTAACCCTTTAATGATTCTCCTTTCTCTAGCGGATTGCCACAGGGCTTGGCATCACCTGGATCCTTGGGAGAGTCCTCTACGCTCATGGCTACTATACAGGAGGTAGGTCTTTACCCTGCAGCACAGAGGGTGCTTGGAAACTCGTGTTTCCTACAGTGGCTTCAGGGCTTTGTTCTCCAGCTCATGTTACGGAGGCAGCATAAAGCTTCCAGTCAGGATGTGGAGAAAAAGGGTGCAGGTCCACAGGCTGCTAACTCTGCAGTACGCTTCTCCTACTGATGGAAAGATCACTGATCTAGTAACAGCACAGACTTGAGGGTAGGGACGCGGCCCAAGCTGGTGCCTGCTGTTTTGTCTTGAGATTTTATCTCTTTCCTGCTCCCTCTAATTTTCAGGATGGGCTAGTCTTTCAGTGATGGGCTGCTGAACTGACAAAATGGGTCTTTTTTTTCCAGATCCAAAAAATCGAAGGAGAGGGGCCTTTGGTTCAGCTGCACTTATTGGGCTGGTGGGCACAGGCGTGTATTCAGCTTGCCAGCACCTCGGCTGGATCTGCCAGGACTAACTGACCATCATGATGGCTGCCTGAGAAGCTAAAGGGATTTTCGTTTTGTTTTCATTTAGAACATTTAATTTCCTGTTTTTTTTATTTTCTGTTCATTCAATAAAATGAAGTTGCCAATTCTGTATTTTCATTCCAAAGTTACAGAAGTTTTGCAAGATGCTAGAACAATTCTGGTTTTATAAGGACTAAGAAATCTACCTGTCAGACAGAGATGTCCTAGCTTTTATGATCTTCATGACTGAAAAGCCATCTTGCAACCTATTTAACCCATACAGCAGCAGCCCCATTTCTTGACCCCTCAATTCATGTCACTTTGAGATAAGATGTTCCAGGGTTAATATTTATTTGATTGCTAAAAAAAAGATGTAGGCAAAGATTTAAAGTTGTTGCTTCGTCATGTTTATAAAGAACCATAGGCCTATAGGAAGGAAGACAAATAGCTTTTGCTTAAGAGAGGCAGCACTCTACCCTACGTTGGAGCTTGCTACTACTCTAGTTTAGTTGTGCTCCATCCTCTGCGAGTGGAATGATTCTCAGGGCCGTGCCTATCCAGGCAGCATCAGTTCACCATCCCCACAATATTTTGTCCCATCTTGGAAGGGAGGTACAGATAGAAAAAAAACTTGTTTTTACAAGGGGGCTAGAGGTAATAAACAATCCTACCCTTAAGTCTTTCCTGTACTCAGAGAACAGACAGAGCCCATAGCTACATGCTATCAATGTCTCCAAGAGCTTTTATGTGTGGTGAATAGGGTCATACCTGTTAAGAAGTGAAAACTGAAGTTGACTGAGGGTGGAAGGCAATGGAGTTCAAGGCACACAGCAGGGGAAGCGGCTTGGGCCTGGCCTCTGCCACTGACTAGCCTCTGGTAACACCTACATAGTCACACAAGCTGCTGCTGAAAGCCCTGTTGCTACCTCCTACTGTGAGGTTCCCATCTTCCACCAGATAGGACAGAGCAGGCCCCCAGGCCAAGTGCTGTGTGTACATTCCCCCTTGCAGGAGCAGAGCAGCTAAGCGCTGTTCCAGCACCCTTCCCCACCAGGCACTTACAATTTTAGAGCACGTAATTGCTGTGTAAATGATCCACATCTCTGGCTGACAGGAAAGAACTGGCTGATGCTCCCTTGAGCAGGCCCCAGAGCCACTAAAACACAGATTCCACATCACCCATCTCCACGCAGACAGTCTTCAGCTGTGAGTAGTACTCGATGGCTGCCCGCCCATTCTCTCTGCCAAATCCTGCAGGGACAAGGCAGAAGTGAGAACACAGCTCCAGGCAGTGCCAGGTACAGCTCATAACCCCATAACTGGCACGTAGTCACACCAGCAAGAACACAAGCCGCAGGCTCAGTGCAAGTGCCACCTCATGGTAACACTTCTGATCCAGAGTAATAACTGGATGAGCTCAGCAGCAAGCAAGGCCACGTATATTAAATCTTGCCTCCCTGCTTTCTCAGTACAACCCTGCAATCCATTCCCCAGCTCCCCTTTCAGCTCCCAATGTGGCATTTACTTCTGAGAGGCAGAGCAAAGTGCCCTGCTGCCCCAGCAGGAGAACACTTGCATCCAACATCACAGATACAGGCTCATCCTCACCCCCGTTTGCAGGAGGGCCAAGCCCAGGGGAGGCCAGACAGAGCTCACCTGATGCCTTGTATCCTCCGAAAGGCAGCTCCACAGGGCTGATGTTGTAGTTGTTAATGAAGCACATCCCAGCCTTGAGAGCAGCCACTACCCTGTGAGCCTTCTGGATATCCCTGCAGGAAAAGGGCAGTTCAGCAGGATCCCATCCCATTCATCCCCTCCTTCCAGGCCAGCTAACATGCCACTAGAGAAAGGCCAGAAGGTCAAAGTGGTTTTTGGAGCCCACGCTGCCCTACTCTGTCTCTACCTGCTCAAAGGATGTAGCACCTATTCCCAAGGACACTCAAAACTGCATTTGATTTGAGAGGGCAGGACAAGGACACCAGCAAAGCAGACTACAGCAAGCAGCCAACAGCCATCTTTGTGCGCTTTCAGCAGTGGAGCAGGCTCCTGGTGCACATCTCCTGGAGATGCAGGAAGGCAGCAGGCCAAGTGCAGGCTCGAAGGAATATGAAGGACAGCTGGGCCCACCTAAGCCTTCAGGGAAAAACTGGAAGGAGATGCACAAAGTTCCCTTTTGGCAGTCCCTTGCTCCAGCTTTTCTGGAAGAGGGTCTCTATGCCCATGCCAGGCACCACAAGAGGAGCATCAAGCTCTTTCCCTTCTCTACTCCCTAGATCACTTCTGTGCCAGTGACGCTACCCAGTCATACCTCGTGAAGACACCACCTGCCAGACCGAATTTGGTGTTGTTGGCTCTCTCCACAACCTCCTCCTCTGTGTCAAATGGCAGAATGGACATGACAGGCCCAAAGATCTCTTCCTTCACACATGTCATGTCATCCGTGCAGTTCCCTGGAAGCATGGCAAAGCACATGTGCTTCAGGAGGAAGAGCTGGCAGCACCACCTGTGCATTCAGCAACCCACACAGCCTTCGAGTCAGCACTCAGCACTGCACAGCCCTGCCAGCTTGGCTAGCAGAGGAGCAAGTCCCATCCTGCATCTCAAAGCAGCAAAGGCACGAACTGCACATGTCCTGTCAGATCCTCCAACAGCAGAGATTTCTCTGGACACAGTTCTTGGGTGCCTCAGCTCTCTCTAGTACACCCAGTATTAATACCTGTCCACACTGCAGACACACATGCAGACAGGTTATGCTGAACACAGCTTTCTCTAGAAGGAACTCAGCAACATCCACACAAAAGATGGCAGTATCATGAATAGGAAGGATCATACCCAACACACAGGGTCGCATGTAGTAGCCATTCTTCAGCTTCGGGTCATCTGGCACATACAGGTCCCCACCGCACAGCACCTCTGCCCCCTGAAAAAGAACCAAGCAGAAGGTAGGTAGGCACCTCCAAGAGCACCCTGCACAGCTGCTGCAGCTCCGGCTGGCCGGTACTCCCTGATGGATTTACAGTCCTATCAGACAAACCATGCCTGTGCCCTCCCCGGTGTCTCCAGGTCAGGACTGGTGACAGAGCATCACTGATAGATCAATGTCAGGGGGCGAGACCTATCCTAAAAGTCCAAACAATGCTGGTTTGGGGTGCAAGTGCCACAGGAGCCAGTGTACATTGGGAGGGAAGCAACTACAACTTAAGAGCAGATCCTCAGTTCACTAACTTCCACATCTTCACATGGTGTGAATTCCCTCATTAGCAAGTCAACCAGTCCCTTAGCACACCACTAGGCAATAAACACGTGCCTCCATCACATGCCCTGCTTTAGAGATGGGGACTTCCCCTCTCTTTCCCCACACCTTCCACATTCCTCTTCCTGTTTTCAAATCTTCGTCCAGCCCTCCTGGTTTTCACTCACTGTTCCCCTTCTCCAGCCCATCCCCAAATTTGCTACACTAGTCATATACCTAGCACTGACATCTAAAACATCTTTACAATAAAACCTGGAGGAAAAAAAACCAAAGAAGCCTGAGCAGATCTTATTGCTCTTACACAGACTGTTTCCAGCAGCCTGCAAATTTGGCCTTTGATCCTTAGTAAGCTCTTTCTGCAACCAACAAAACTGCAACCCACATGAGATAACAGTCAAGCGTGCAAGTTGTCACCACAGCGTATAAAAGAGAAACAGCCCAAAGATATGGATTCTCCCATTTTACAAGCCGCCATGCTAGATATCTCACAATCTCTAAAACTTGGTAACATCAGCTACGTCACCTTCAATGGTCATTCAAAGACATGCACTTGGTTGCTTTCAATCTAGTGGCCCAAGACACCTATTGAGTGATTCGACCACAACAAAAACACCAGCTTAACTGGGAAGGCATGGGGCAGGACAGCAGCTGCCAGTCTGTTTGTTTAACAAGAGACATTTCAGGGCAGTCACAAGGCAGCATCACAATCTCACCTGCTCCTTCGCCTGCTTGATAAAGCCTTGGACATGATCCAGGTGGGGCCGGTTGATGAGGGCTCCCATCCTTGTGTCTTCCAGAAGTGGGTCTCCAACTTTAATTTTCTGGGTGCGTTTCACCACCTCCTTTGTGAAGACATCCAGTATCTTCCTCTCCACAAACACTCGTGTGCCATTGCAGCATACCTGGGATACAGGACAGGTACAGTTTTTATTCTATATTTATTTTAAATTATTAAAATTTATTATTATTTATTCAGAATAAAACACACAGCACTCTGCAGTCCTTCCCTGCTTGGATCCTGCTACGGAGGCTCTCAGAAAAGCCCCTGAGCTGGGTACCAGGTGCTAGAGAGGCTCCAGTTTGGGCAAGGACAGGGCATCAGCTAAAGCACACTCTGCTGGCACTGGCTTCTGCAAGGGCATCCCATCTGATCCCTCGGGACACTGCACAGGGAAATCTATGGCAAGATGGGAGCTTCAGGGCATCCCTCGCTAAGCAAGGTCACAGGCTGGCTATGCTGCCCAATTCTCCCACCACCCCACCACACTGGGGAGGACTGCTCCCCCCCCACAGATGCACACCTCGCCCTGTGTGAGGAAGTTTGCCATGAGGGCTCCATTCACAGCATTCTCCAAGGTACAGTCTGAAAAGATGATAAGAGGGGATTTGCCCCCCAGCTCCAGGGTGACTGGTTTGATCCCTTTAGCTGCCATCTCCATGATCTGAGGGAAACAAGGACAGAAGAGATAAGTGACCCACTGGTACATGGAAAGCTGGCAGAGGGAGGCAAGAGATGCCCAATGGGAGAGTTCCCACAGGGCTCTTCACTAAGAACAGAAGCAGCATGAAGGGCAAGCTAGGTTTCCTAGATGTGTTTGCAGACTGGGGAGAGTTTCAGAGGGTTTGGGGTTTGATTTAAAAAAAAAAAAAAAAAAAAAGCAACAAAACTTGGAGTCATTTGCAGGAAGGCTCATGCTTGTCATAAGCCCAGAGGACAGCTGCTAACTGCAACTGTGACCCTGCACCCTTCAGGTACAGACATGTAAGGAGAGTTCAAAGGGCAAGATTTATCCTCTTTCAAAACAGAATTTATTTTTAAAAATCTTTTTAAGGACTTTTAATTTTTTGAAGAATAAATTGAGGATGAGAAATCCAAAAAAGCTAACCTCCTGCTTGAAAACAGTAGGTTGTACGCAGCTAAAATGAACTATTACTGCCAGAAATGCTCACGTATTTTCCCAGTGCTGCTCTGTTTTATGTATCCTCCTCCCCACACAGATACCCACTTTAGTAGCTCAGAGACTCCACTGCAGCCAGGGGCTGAACAAGTGAAGATGACCAAGGGGCTCCTCCAAAAGGACCGAGTGCCCGTGCCCATGCCCAGCAGGCTAACCGGAGCCCCAGCATAACCCTGTACATGCAAGCTCCTTGCACCCCATCTTTACAAGCATCATGCACAAAAGCTCAAGGAGGTATCGTCAGACCAGGAAGGCCAGCACCACAGACCTCTTGTGTCCCCGAGTGCAAAGGTGCCTTTACCTTCATGCCAGTTGGCACACTGCCAGTGAAAGAGATTTTGGCCACATCTGGGTGATGACAGAGGAACTGGCCTGTGGCCACTCCACCCTGCACCACATTGAAGAGCCCCTTGGGCACACCGGCCTCTGTGAAGATCTCTGCCAACCTCACCACCGAGACAGGGGTGAAAGGAGAGGGCTTGAAGACCATCGCATTGCCTAGGGGAACCCAGACAGAGGCAAGGTGGGGTTAACAGCCAAACCACTTTAGGGAAAAGAATGAAAAAAACCCAAACAAAAACACCTCCACCCCACACAATGAGTTTGTCTCAACAGATCCCAGAAGATGCCTCCAAGAGAGGAGGAAATATTCTCAGCGGAACACCACAACCAGTAAAAGGGAAGGACTGCATCTTCCTGCTGGGGGAGATGGGGCTGCAGGCCCTGAACTGCAGACACTTCCAGAGACCTTCCTCATCTGGTACAACACCAAGCAATCACCCTGTTTTTATGATACACTCCCTGCCCTTTCAGCATCTGCTGTGTTCCCACTTCCATTTCCTTTCCCTTCATGCCAAAGTAACAGCCTGAAGATTCTGCTAAACCTTCAACACCTCCTTCAAGGTAATGCTAGACTTTATCCCCCAAATCACTCTCCCCGACAGGATCATTTGGCTTTAAAGAGAAGCTTGCATGGGCTGAGAGTCTCCATTACCACAAGCCAAGGCTGGGGCAGACTTCCAGCAGGCGATCTGGAAAGGGTAATTCCAGGCTCCAATCCCAACACACACCCCGAGGGGCTCTCTCCGAGTGTATCCAAAGGATCCCCCGGGAAGTTGGATGTGTTCACCTGCAAAGAAGAAAAACAGCCAGAAGTTAGACAAGAGCAAAGCCCCTTCCTGTCTGATCAGAGCCTCAGGGGTGAGATCTCAGTTTGATTGGAAACTGAGGCACACAGCTTTTACCCCAGCAAGCTCACAGAGGGGCATAAGTGCCCACAGAGCACAGCAGCGTTACGTAGAGAACTCTGAAAATCCTTCCAAGATCTTCAGAAAAAGGGGTAGTCCATCTCTTAGAGAAAACAACAGCAAAGATGCTCTTGTGCCATGGAAATTATCAGGGAATGCAAGTGGCAGGACGGAGAATAAAGAACAAATTCCAATAACGTTCTCACCAGCTAGAGATCCTGCCAGTCCTGCGTAATACTCCAGGCACTGCCAAGATATGTCAATATCCACTCTGGCTTCAAAGATGGATTTCCCATTGTTGATGGTTTCCAAGGTGGCAATTTCTTCTCTCTGCTCCTGTGAGAGGCAAAGGACAGTGACAACATGTTAGAGAAGCCTGTAGAAGATCTCCACAAGGAGACAGCTGCTTCCCACGCATGCAAGTCCCAAACAAGGCTCTGCCATCAATACACCAGGCTCTGACATAAGAAATTGTCTAAATCTAATTGTCTAAATTTCTAAAAGGTACATTCCCACGTGCTGTTTATCAATTTCTCAGTGGTGACTGATCGCAGGGGAATGTCAAACAGACAGAGACTGGCGTTCACTGCTAGTGCAGTCTTGCTTAACATCCTTCTTTACCTAGAAGATGAGCAAACCTAAACTTAGAAGCTGTCCAGCAAACAATGCTTAGAATTCACAGAACTAAAATGGGAAGAACAGCAAACAGCAAGAGCAAAATGGAACCAGAGGACTTAATGAAGGACAGAAAAAGCAACGCAGCTAGGAAGCATCCTTTAACAGACCACCTCCCAGGCAGATGGATTACCCTGCCATGGAAGTCTGGCATAAGCAGAAGTTTGGCAGAAAGAAAACAGTTTTCTCATCACATATACACACTGGGGAAAAAAATCTGGTTTCTTACAGATCTGTGCCTTGATTGAGATTAACTTCAATGTCCAAGAACATGTTATCTCGCAAAGGAGCTTATCTGTATCCTCTCCCATGTGTATAATCTGGTATCTAAGATAAAAACCAGCATTCCTACATTGTTTTATTGCCGAAACAAGACACACTCCAGTCACCAGACGACAGTGGCTGACAAGCTGAAAGTTCAACAATGTGTCAGTTACACAATTTCAGCTTGGAAATCATGTGCAGCAAAGCTTGATCTTCGGAGTTGTGAAAAGAACTAAGAGCCATGCAAAGCTGACTGGATGGCTTCAGTTTTATCTTCTAATAGAATTAAGCACAGGAGGTACACACAGGCCTTGAATACAGTGAAGACCACAGCCCTGCCCAAAGCAGCCTCTCTCTTTTGGTCAAAATTGGGTTTTAACTCCTGCATTCCTCCTGCAGCTTTGGAAGCCCTGCTGGGAGCCCCAACAGACACATTAACCCACAAGAAAGCTCAAAGACAGAAAAACCCCTCTCCAAAAGAGCGGGAGAGCTCCCACAACATACCCGAATAATTCTGGCAGCCTCCAGCAGCACTCTGCTCCGCTCCATGCCAGACATCTGACTCCATATTTTAAAGGCAGCCTTTGCACTCTGCACAGCCAGATCAACCTCCTTCTCCCCAGAGCAGAGCACCTTGCATATCACACGACCTGGGCACATTTTTAAACAGGAAATAAATAAGACGGAAATCTCAGAAAAGGGACACCCCAAAGACTTCAGTCCAGCCACCAGGCTACAGAACTTCATTATGGTTCCCACTGATTTGCAACTGGCTAGAGAAGAGGTGCTGCAATTCAGCTGGTCTGAATTAAAAGATCTGCCATTCTCCAGAGTCTTCTAGTTACTAATTCTAGTTCTCTCTAGTCTTCTAGTTACTGATTAGCTCCAAACGTTATAAAATTCTCCTGCTTCCCACTGGAGTTTGTTACACTTCTACCACCAATTCTGTTATGCATTCCTCAGCATAGTTAAATGCTCTCTTTAAGTGATTCTGCTGAAACCGAGGTATCTCCAATCAGAGATATATATATGAATTTTTAGAAATGTTTCAATCACGTTCTCTGCCAAGCTCAGGCACCAGCCTGATTTTTTTGTCTGACGGAAGAGCGAGAGCTGATCTCTGCTAAAGCGTTTGATGCCCTGCAGGGGACAGAACGCAGCCACCAAACCCCCACGGCGCTCCGGACGCCTGCACAGGCGGCACCTCACGGGGACAACCAGGAGAAGCCGCACTCACCCGGCCCTTGCAGAGAAATAACAGGGAGCCACCTCCCGGGCCCCAGCGCAGACTTAACCCCCCGACTCGGAGCAGGCAGCGGGCGCGGTACCTGTGGCCGGCTCATACACCTCCTCGGCCTGGCCGCCGTCGGCGGGCTGAACGCGGGCACCCGCCCGGTAGTTGAGGGGCTGCTGAACGGTGACGGTGCCGGTAGCGCTGCTCATGGCGAGGCTGGGACGGAGCACGCAGAACCGGGGCAGGAGATTCGACAAGCGGGACCGCGCCAGCATGGGCTGGGCCGCCGAAATCCCCGAGGAAAGGCTCCTGTACCTCGCAGATACACCCGCCTCCACCGCCGCCTCCTTTTACCTCAGGGCCGCGGACTCCGCCCCACCCCGCCGGGCACGCGCACGCGTGCCCGGCGGGGTGGGGCGGGGCCCGCGGCCCCAGGCGTCCTCCAGCTCCCCCTAGCGGCTCGGAGGTATAATCAAGTAAGAGACACGTAGAGGAACATGCCCATGCCCTTTATTTCTCAGAAACATCACAAACAAAAAGGTCAAGTTATCTTCTGAGAACTTTCTCGGTTTGATGAGAAAATAACAGCTGGCAGAATACTTCAAGTGGAAGATGTTTTCCAAGAGCGTGGCCAATACTGCATAGGCTGTTCTTGGAGACGTGAAGCCTGGTGCAGAATCGCATCTTGTTACCTCCCAAAGGCAGTCTTGTGCACTGGTCAGAGCTTCGATGAAGGCTGTAACTGTGCTTTAGGAGAACTTCCCTGCCTGAGGGGGTGGGCCAAGGAAGCCCCCTGCTTGCTTGGTGGCAGCCCGGGAAGGAGCAAGACCAAGCATCTTCTGGATGTTCTGCAAAAACAAGAACAGAAGAGCAAGATAGTGTCAAAACAATGTGAGGGAGACACTGAAAGAGGAAGAAATCCCAGCTCTGCTTGCAAAGTACAACCTTCCCAGCAGCTTCAACAGATTCAGGTTCTTACCCACATACCCTTACCAGTCTGGCTACTATATATTGGACCTCTATCCCTATACATCCAAAAAAGCTTAGCACAGAGACAGATAACCATCCACAATGGCTACAATTAGAGCTGGGCCACTCTCGCCCACCTCAACAAAAGCCTTCTGATCTTCAAATACATATTTTGGTTGACAGTTTTTCTCGACCTCCAGCTACACACCACACACAGTCAGCTGTCAGGTACCTTGTTAATGTCTTTGTACACAGGTTGGTTTAAAATCATCCCACAATAATTATCTTTGTAATTTAACTGCAGTGCACACACAGAAGCAGGTTCTTAACATCTGCTCACAGGAAGAACCAAAGCAAACCTCAGTCTTCACAAGTTCTAGAAACCCCTGTTGATGGTGGCCGTCAGAGCCTGAGGGTCTGCAAGCTGGCGAGGAAGGCTCTCTCCTGATACAGCTGGAATTTGGGTCAGCAACATGGTAACTGGAGCGCGTGCCAGGTTCAAGTCAGGAGCTTAGGCACAGAATTAACATGAATGCCAGTGATGCAGACAGAACAATGGTTTGGTGGAGACATGCGGTATAACAGGACACATGCAGCAAAACCCAAAAACTGACTGAGATGACCTCATCTGCATCTGAGCAGGGTGCTTCAGTGGAAAATGACAAACAAGGAAAGAATGAAGTAGCAGAACCAGGCATTAGCTAAAAATCTCACAGCAGAATATTTAAGTTGGATGTTTCTCTTGATTTTTGTGAGATTCCCTTTAAATTTTGCAACAGTGCAGCAGCAAAGATCTACCAGTTCTTTCAGTTTAATCCTTCATCATAAATACCTACAACTCAAGATGCTGCTCACGCAGTGCTGGTAGAACAGGAACATCTGATGCGAGGGAAAGAAGAAAATAACTGTGTCCCCCTCACGTCACCAGCTGAGTTGGTTATTGAGACAACAAAAGGAGGAAGGAGGATTCTCTTCAAACCTGAGTGTCCTCTCCAAAATAACTGTCAGGATAGGTCAGATAGCAAGGTCAGAGAGTTCTTGAACTTTTTGATCATGGAAGGAGAAAGAAAGAAAGAAAAGGCAGACAGACCTTCATAATTCCAGCATAGCTAAATTAAAAAAAAAAAATCATTTCGGGTGGAGACTATGGAAAGGAAGGTTTCAGCCCACACACAAGCATGAAAGGAAAGGAGGGAAACACCTGAAAAGGAGTTACATCAGTTTTAGACTGTGGACTACACAAATTGGTCACTGGTTGACATTCAGTAACGGAACATACGAGAGCATTTCACTGTGGGAGTCTCCCTTGTGTGGTTCCTCTTCTCAGAGCTTCCCTAGCCAAGAGACAGACAGAAAGGAGAAAACAAAAGAAGCTAACAGCCAGATTCAGCAACAGCAGAGGGTGCTGCAGCGCCAGCAACAGGCACAACCGGGATCCTACCGGCTCTGTACTGGCTCACCCATGGAGCAGAGAGATTTTAGCAGAGCATCCATGGAAGCAAGGAGCCTCCTCCCTGTTCCTGTCATATCAAGAGAGAGGAGAACTGTGGTGCTAAAGTTTGCTCCATCTGCTTGAGCAGTTCTAGGAGAAAGAGAGGTGACAGCTTGTCTGTGTAGATTCAAGTCTCCAGTCACTCTCCAGCATCATCCTTCCACAGGAGTCCCCTCCTCACTGTGGAAGGGAGATGAAAAGCAAGTTCTGCTGGACAGCAATCCCAAAATCTACACAGCTGGCAACACCAGGGGTGGGGCAAGGTCCAGCAGAAACCTGTCCTCTCTGCTGTGTACCATGTTGTGCAAGGAAAGACCATCACCTTCAGGAGCAGCGAGGGAAGACTGAGATTTAAGGATCCAAATTCTTCGTCTGATATCTTCTGAACTCTCCTCAAATAACTGAAGGAAGGACAGAAGCTCCTTCTGCTTTTGTCTTCAAACCCAGAAGGGGCCTCAAAGACAAGGCAGTGAGTGGCTCCCAGGCTGTGTGGGAAAGCTCACTCCTGGCAGTAAGGATAATTGCTGGCTCCCTTTTCCCACTGGGAACACATTTCAGAGAGAAGCAGCCTAATCTACAGTTCAGGCATGTGTGAAAAGGAAATGAAGATCAGCAAATGCCTGAGGAACAGCAGCATATTCCTCTTCACAACAGCACAGGTGAAGGCTGGGAGCTCAGAAACAGGAGCAGGGACAGAGGATGTAACCCTGACATTATGCCTCCCACCCAGCCCAGCAGCAGACTTTCCCAGCTGAAACCCAAACAGCTCAAGGACCCTTGAAAGGCCTCTCCCAGCAACACTCCTCTCTCCAAACAGGAAGGCAGGAGGAACTAGGGGACAGGATTTACGTGCCAGGGAGAGCTGGGAAAAGCGCAAAGGAAGTTACTCACTGCGAGTTGACTATTTTGGGAGATGCTGGCCAGGTCACAGGCAGCAAGCTTCCCAGTCTGTGTTTGAAGAGTTTATCACCCCCACATGCCTGAAGACCACATGAAGAGACTGCCTGATGCTGCTACTGCTCATCCCACTAATGTCAGTTTAATCACCATCCAGTTGGTCTCCCCACCCTCACATACCCCCCTGCATTTCCCTTCAGGTCACTGTTTCTTCACACACACAAGAGTTCCTCTACTCTGAGCTCCAAAGGGATGTCTCTCTTCCCTGCCTTTGATCCCTTCACAGGCAGCTCCAAGATTTAAGAGAAGGCTGAGGGATGTGTGCTCTCCTTTGTTCAGAACCTGCTCCCTGACTTTTGCTCCTGCTCCTCGTCCTCCTGTGTCAGCAGCATCAAGCCAGACACTAATTCCCACATCAGTTCTCCTTCCTTGGGCTAACAGCTGTTTTAAAGCTGACCTGGCAAGATTTCCCCTTTTGCACACATGAAATACACCTCCAAGGTCACTGAGAGCACCAAAAGCAAGTCTTTGGCACCACTTTAAGCCCTTAATTACTTTCTTCCCCTCTCCTGTCTTCTCACAGCCCTTCAAAGTCCTCTTCCCAATGCTGTTACCACTGAAGTTCCTTCAAATAGTAATAAAGCCAAGAGCAGGATGACAGCAATTACAGCTTCAACTCCTAGCTTCTGCACAAACCAACGTGTCTGCTCTCTGCCCTTCCCTCCATAGAGCAAGGAGGAAGAAACTGAGCTGGCTAACAGCTGGAGAACTGCAGATATATTTAACCATGACCACATAGATAAGGCAGCACTATGAAGACTGCAATCTAACACTTCTGAGCAAAAACACCCTTCTCCAAAGCAATAAAGTGATTTATGGGTCATCAGCGTGAGCTCTCAAGTACAAGGGCGTTTTTTTTCCAGAACTTCTCCTGAAAGCACAACCCACTGCAAACAGCTCAGCGTTTCTGCCCAGAACCAGACTGGACCACTGCGCAGTTCATGCTGTCTACTGATTTCACAATAGGCAACATCTGGAAATGCCCAGGACTAGAACTAACCACAAGAATTGTATTTTTGGACAAAAAAAAAAATCCATGGGGGATTTTTCAGCAAGGGAGTTCCCCAGTCAACCCAATGGATGCAGAAAGATTTTGCTGACCGTGCTATTGAGTTTCATATAATAGTCCGCAACACTGGAAAGAAGGGACTCTCCATGTAACAGGTGAGTAGCACAGAGCAGCACCTGACAAGTTTACCTGAAGGAACAGCAGACTACAGCATCCCATAAATTCAGGAAAATTATCTTAAGAGCTAAAAAGATCGCGTTTATTTCAAAGCAGCAAACACTACTCCAGTTTCTGGGAAGTGAAACAAGATTTGTCTTGCAGCAAACAGAATGAGGAAGCCCCTGGCCTTTGGTACTCTGAAGCTGGCCCTGCTTGGAGTGAAGGGTGGGCCAGATAACCTCCAGGTGACCCTTTCAACATAAATTATTTTACAATTCATTAGCTGCTTTCACATAGGACCAGACAGATCCATTTCAAAACAAACCACTCAATACAGAGGGCTATGGAGAATTTGATTCACTAGCACGCACTTTGTGACTAAAGAAACTCTCTATTATTAAGCTGCTCCATCAAGCTCATCCAAACTTCTGACAGCAGCTGGTATATTCTTTAAGTCTTTCTAAGTTCCTTGGCACACCCTGAGGAAAAGCAACAAGTCAGTCAAGGAGAAAAGTAGCAAGAATTCAGGAAGTGAATCAAAGAAAAAGGAAATATAAACACAGAAGAGCAGATAATTTGCAGCTAGTTGCACCAGCATTCATCCAGCCCCCAGAGTCTATTAACTCATCCCCACCACTCTCTGGAGAAATTTGGAAAACAAAGTAGACTGGTTGCACTGAAAAGGCTCACTTGTCCTCACCAGCCATTCTGCCACTTAAGCTGCTTGTAAATCTCCTGAACAGGCATTTCCCTTTATCCTCACTGATGCTTTTTATTTTTATCTGTATAACTAAATTATAGCAAATACATGGTGTCATCGTAGTTAATTTTTAAGCATCTAGGTGCCAGCAGAANAAAAAAAAAAAAAAGGGACAAACCAGCTTTGCTGGGGAGCTGTGCATAGCCTACTCTTGGCTTATCATACCAGACCTCCTTTCTGTGTCACATCCCTATCACTGGGAGAAACTTGACACCAGAGGTACAGTTCTTAAGGCTCTGAAAAAAAAAAATCTGACAGCAAAAAGCAGGAAGGACAAACCCAAAAGATCAGGTTTAACTCTATCATTTTTTCTAGCAAATTTATGGATTGATTGAACCTTTATAGAACCGAAAGCCACCAGGGAAGTTTCCCCTGAAGATGCTACACTTCTCTTTTCTCATATTACTGCAAAAGTCATAATTACTAAGAAGCAGTACTTAGATTGGCTTCTGATAGAGCCAATCTCTTGGTATAGCAATCTGAAAACTTATCAGACATGCACACACATAGAAGGAACCCATTTCTGCCAACTCTGTCCTGGTGCAAGTCTCTAGCCAAGTATTCCACACCGGTTCAGAATAGTGGCTATTTTTGTGATCTTAACCTAGAATTGTTTTGAATATGAAGCACAGGAATGAAAGCAAACACAGAAACCACAAACAGATCAAAGATTATACATGCAAAACTGGACAGCAGTAATAGACTCCTCTTTACAAATGGAGATGTATACCTGGAGCAGGGAAAGCACAAGAGGCACAGCAGTGTACCTACCTGTCTGATTGACATTGTGCAGAGAATGTAGAGGAAGATGAAGGAGCAGTCAGTGTAATCCTCACCCAGAAGGTTGCGGTGGGAGAGACCTTGGATGTATGAGAGGGGGATAAATGGAAGCTTTGCCACCACTCGGCCATCAAATCTGGAAAAGAGAGCACTGGATCGCAACTATGGACAGTAAAAAAGCCTTTGGCTATAGAAAGTATCTTCAACAAGCCACCAGAGCCATGCTGCCTTCTCCAGCCTAACTCCACATACACTACACCAAGGAAGCTAAATACACCTCTCCCAAAGCCCTCTACACCAAGTCTCCACAGGTTAAGTAGGGTTCCCTCAATAACAGTTTTGCCAGAGTGAGAAACAAAGCCTTTCATAGCAATTCAGGTGATCAGCTGGACAAGCTGTTGGTTCATAAAACCTTGGCTGGTGTTTTGCAGTTTATTAATGCATTTTATTTAAAAGTCAAATTTAGCAGAGCACTTCCTACAACACAGTCAGCACTTGCATAAAAAAAGGATAACTGTCACCCTGCTGTATTGCAGTTACTGCAAGAAGATGGATACCTTGCTTTAAGCAAAAGAGCATTTCTTTAAGCAGAGCATAAACCAAAGACACCTTTTCCTTTCCTAGAGCAGCTATACTTCTTAGCACAAGAATAATGCACAAGAGAGCCATTGACAGAATGCTTTTTAATACCAGTTTTCTTTGCATTAGCTCTGAAGACAAAGGCAGTGCAGAGGCAGCTTGATACCACATATTCCAAGCAGCCTGTCCTGCTCCTGGAACTCTGCCAGGTCCACATTCCAGGGCATCAGGCAGAGTGTGAATTCTGGACGGTTTGCAAAGATTTCTCCCAACCCAGACAGTCAACCCAATCTTTTGAAGTAAGTGTGTATGATGCCTCATCAGCATGTGCATATCTGGATGTTATCTTCTCTGCATGCACTGATTTTCTAACAGGTGTTTCTTGTTTCAAGAGATCCTAAATGAGCGTTCTTTCCTGTGGAGATGCATTCACACAGCTACAGCTCAAACACACGCCAACTTTGTTTACATCTCACAGGCAGTTTGGCAAAAGAGCTAAGAACGGATGTTTATCTCCCTCTAACATCCCCCAGTGGCTTAAAATTCTGTGTTATTCCTGCTGCGAGAATGACAAGTTCTTCAGCAGTAGCACCCTGAGGTACCTGCTTTTAGTTCCAGCAGGTTTTCACAGTTATCATGAAGAGGTACTGAAATGCACAACTCAGTAAGACTGAGAATTGATTGCATTAAAAAGTTTCTGACAAGAGAAAATGGAGATACACAGAAGCCAATTTCTCTCCCAGGAGAAATCCCATCTGCTTGCGGGCCACCACAACCACAGATCTTGCTGCCCTAGCATATGTTTTAAGTCATCACAGTAATTCTGCTCTTTGGGTTTAAACCAACCTTCCTGACACTGGCATATCCTTCTACCATGGTCCACCCCGCTGCCCCATTACTACTGGCACTTTAAGAAAGAGAGCCAGTCATCAGAGTCATTTCCACTTTGGCTAAGCTGGCACTTGGCAAAGGTGAGGTGCCCAACCACAGAGCAGCAGCGTCTGCACAGTACTTGTCCAAAGGGCAGCACATCATGCTCCTTCCATGCAACTCCTGCTCCTTTTGTCCCTCTGAGCAATGAACTCATTCAAGAACAAGAAAAGCAAGCAAATGAGGCTATGGCCATTGCAGGTCTCAGCCAGCCTTTTCCTCCTTTTCATACCACACCCGCAGTGCCTCCGCAAATGACCTGGCAGGAGCAGCTTCCCAGAGGGAGCCTCCTGAATTCACAACTGAAGTACTCTCCTCCCGAGACAAGCAGCTCCTCTTTATGCCATGTCAAGAGAATGACAGTATGTGAGAACCAACTCCATCAAACCATTCTATCAGCTTCAAACAGTGCAAGTACAGCCCACCAAAGCTGCCATTCAGATACAAATGCACCAGCTACCTTGTACCAAGACCAGGAGCAAAAATCTAACTATCTAGCCCCAAGGGCAAGACAGACAAATCTTTAGATTTTAATTTAATAGGCTCAGCTAAGAGCAAGAAAGCTATTTCAATTCAAACAATCAGTGAGCTCTCTGGATACTCCTGATGTTTGTGTTCAGGTTCCCCCTAAAGAAAAAAACAGTTAAAGGAAAGATATGCCCAAAAGCTTCATGTAAACTCTGTGGCTTGTAGCGTGGTCTCTGTGGGCAGGAATCCTCAAAAGAGGAACAGGACAAATCATCTTGGTGGTCTTGAAGGAGAAGAAACCAATGAACTGATATTTAGGTTAATATCTATAGAAGCAGGAGCCACACAGGATTTAACCAAAATCAATTCCCCCCTAAAGCTCTCAATGAACTTACAGTCCTGTAACACTTCTCAGTCATAGCATACTCCGAACTGTCTCCCCCCACTCTAGGAGAGCATGCAGAGTAAAGTGGGGTTTTTCAGTTTGTTTTCCAGTTTCTTCCAGGAAGGTGGTGGTGTTTATGTTTCACTCAGAGAGCCAGGCAAGCACTTGAATGCCTTAGGTGTAGCCCTGTAAGTTCCCCATGGACACTATGTTGGTGGGCACATGACTCAAGACACACCCCCATCCCCACTCAGGGCTACAGTTCAATGAGACATCAATGACTCAAGACTGTACCCAAATTTTAAAGTCCTTTAGGGCTGCGTTCCTCTGGTCAGCTTCATTCTGGAGAATGCTAGATGCTGAAGTCTGGCTAAGCTGAATAAAGAAGCCACAGAGTGGCAGCCCCATTATTCGTTACCCTCGTTTGCAATTTATCCACCCACAGATCTGCAGTAAAATAACAGTTGACTGTATCCTGGGGACTGTCAGCACACAGGCCAAAGGTTTGGGTGCCCAAAAACACAAAATCCTGTGTGCAGGTCAACTATCTCGCCCAGACATTAAGCAGCCTCACAAAGGTTATACTAACCATATTCACGTCAATCTGAAGATTTAACAGCTGATGGGATGTTCACATTTCAAGACTGAATCAAGTTTTAAGAGTCAAGCAGAGTCTTTCAGTTTTGCATGTCTGAAAAACTGGATATAACTGTGCAAACCAGTTTGGGCTTTTTTTTGTCTTTCAGGTGTGTTTTTTTTTAACTAGACATATCCCAGGTCATGTGATTCTGTGACTCACTTTTAAAGCAAAGGAACATTAGAGCCCATGCCTGAACTTGTTAGTATCTTGACTCTGATCACCTTAAGTATCATAACAAACTCTGCGATTATAGCTCATTTCTAAGGGGAAGGGAGAGAACCTGGTTTTGCTTGCGAGAGCATTATTTGGTCACACCATTATAGCAAAGCCAAAGAAGTTTAAGACAGTAGCTGCTTGCCTGACATCTACCAAACTTGCCCTAATCAAGATGTTCCCAAGCAGAAAGGATGTTAGAGTTGTGTCTAGATTAAATGCAATTTGTTCGATTTGACTGCATTAAGCACACGGTGTTCTTTCTTGAGCAGAACGTGTGTGGTGACCAAAGAACCGCATCTTCAGTTCAAATATTGATCCATTTTATACAGATTAGATATGGTTCTTGGCGGGACTCCATCACTGTAATACTTCAGGTATTACCTGAAGATTTTCATTCACCATGGAAATTTAAG
>VZTO01009067.1:3467-39013 GCA_013400615.1 Syrrhaptes paradoxus | reverse complement strand
AGACCTTGATTTTAGTATCTATTTTTACAGTATGGAAGAGTTAAAAAGAAACTAAGGAAATAGATTTCAACTGTAGGTGGAATATATTTTTTAACCAAACCTTTTCTACATTTTCATGCTTTTTTTTTTTCTTTTTAAGGAAGGTGATATTAAAAACTTTGAACACTCATGGATTTTTTTTCTTAGTTCTTGGAACAGAAAAAAAATATTTGATCTAATTGGACAAGTGCTGTGTAATGGGTTTGCATTGTAAAAATATATATATTAGAATATAATTTCCATATTTTAGATTGTCTGTTGAAGCATTTGACATTGATTTTGGAGGTTTGGAGTTTTCAGTAGGACTCTAGCTATCCAATGACTATGTTACTTGGTAGGTTATGTTTTACTGGTTCTTTCAGTGTTCTGTAATTGTTAAAAACATGGTACCATATGCCTAACATGATATCTCATTTTTCCTCTGAATTGTGATTCTCATTAGAACATGCATATAACTATGAGGGAATATTCATGTTAGTGAAAAATCTTCCTGCTGATTGCTTTTAGTTTTGACTGTTAGCACTTTTTGTATGATTGTTTATCAAACATATTTTAAATTGTACATAAGCTACTAGGACATTACCAAAATGTAAAAACCTACAGCATACCAGTTTAAACACACCTTAAGGTGAAATGCCTGTATAACAGAGATGTGTTGAGATGAGAAGGAAAGAGAGGGCTCAGGAGAACTTCTTTTCCTTTGCTTCAGTGCATTGACACAGTATTTGGAGCAGAGAGATTTATCCTTCTGACTTATTCTGCAAGCATTTTTTCTGCTAGTACATAGGTACTATAAAGCCTTGCTGTCTGTGCCCAGTTGTGACCTCAGGTTGTCCTCCAGGTAAGTCAAATTCAGCTGTAGGTACTGGGTAGATGGATAGGGAAGAAGTCAACTTCCATTGAGCAAATGGGTTGATACAAATTAGAATTTTTTGTGGACAAAATAAAGAGCCAGGGAAGCTAAATGGTGGCTTGTCTGGCACAGTGATGTCTTCTGAAAGTCTGTACAGAAACCATATTCAAGAATAAGGACAGGGAATAGAGTGAGGTGGATGAAACAACTTAATAGTGCTAGATCAAAGGAAAAGAGATTAATTTAAAATGCAGACAACTGGCAACAACACTTACTAAACTGCAAAGGCTATACAAAGTAGAAAAGAAGGGAACTTGGATGATGAAAAATAATATAACGCACTGCTAAATTAGAATTCTTCCAATTAACTTAATGGTGATGGTAACAGGCAAAAAAGAAAATAACAGGGGAAGTAGGCAAGACTGAGGATTTGAAGGATAACGCTGCAACAGAGATACTACACTTTAAGAAGGAATATCTCTTAAAACAGTACAATAATTTTGGAAAGGGAAGACTTTATCTAGGAAGCCCACCATCTGACTTCCCTTTTGGTATAAATCTGAATTAATTTTCTATATTGGATCCACAGTCGCTTTTTCCTATCCTACCTTCTCCAGAACTCCTAAGATTACTCTGGAAAGGCATATGTAACTCCAGGATGATATGCATCTGCACATAAATATGTCTTTCAGGACTGTAGTTTTCTGGCATTTGTTGTATCAAATTTTCTGCTTGTCATAACCCTGGAAGTATCCACAAGAAATACAAAAACATTCTTTAAGTATTATAAGCTAGTGTCGCTTTACAAACAGTATTTCTTCAACCGCACAAGCTTATTCTTAGATTATAGATATGATTTCTGATTTTAGTTAGTGGGTGAAAATATCCAGGCTCTATTTTCTGGAAAAACTACAGGTTAATCTGGTTTTGTAGTATCTTCTTCAGTCTGTGATAACACACTGGTGTTTACATGGCTTGCTTCTCCATTATGAATACTACCTTCTACTCACCATCTAGAGTCTTAGTTATATTGTTTGGCCTGAAGTTCATATGTGCATAGAAAAGCCAGACAAAAAGAGTCACTGTCCTGGTTTTTCTGGGACAGAGTTAACTTTCTTCATAGTAGCTAGTAAGAGGCTGTGTTTTGGATTTGTGCTGAGAAGAAGGCTGATAACATACTGATGATTATAGCTGTGACCTGGACAGTCAAGGACTTTCAGCTTCTCTGCTGTGCCAGTGTCTGCAGGTGCAGGAGGACCTCGGAAGGAGCACAGCCCCAGTTACTAGCCTAGGATTCAACCTTAGGTTTAGTATTGAGACCCCAATTGGCCAATGGTATATTCCATATCATGCACGTCATGCCCGGTATGTAGATGAGGATCTGTCCAGAAGTTCTCTCTCTCTCTGCGTTGCCCCTTTCTCCAGGTCATCTTGTTCTCTCAGTTGGCTCCTGGTCTCTCAGATGCTTGACTTCTTACCTCTTTTCTGTGATTGCCGTTTCAGGATGCTTTATACTCTACGATCATTATCTGGGAATGGTCTGAGCCTTGGTCATCGGGTGGTGAGCAGTTTCACTGTGTACCACTCATTTTATATTTGTAAATTGGCATATATTGCCACAATTATTATTATTATTTTCAATTCTATTGTAGTTTAGTTATTAAATTGTTCTTATCTCAACCCAGGAGCCTCTTTTCCCTTTACCCCTTTAATTCTCACCACAGGAGGGTGAGTGAGCGGCTGGTTGGTGTTTGCTGCTACTGTGCAGGTTCAAAACACAACAGTCATGTATCCTGAAGTCTGACACTGCATGTTAATTCTGTTTGTTTTGTGCTATTGCATATAGAGTTAAAACCATCCTAATTTCAGCTATTTTTAGATCAAATTTGTTTGTGTCTCTTGTCGACCCTGGTATTTGCAAGACTACCTGCCATTTTGAACAAGGATGCTATAATGATCTTGCTATTAGCCAAATAATTTTATCTCAGACATAAATTCCAACACTGCATACTATCTGCTTTGTGCCAGCACTATGGAGATGGTTTACAGACATTAGTGATTCTATAGCCCTCTAGTCCTAGAATAAATTCATGTATAATCTGCACATTGTCAGCTCAGGAGTTGGCAGGCTTGGTAGACTCTGCTGCACTTCAGCTGTTTCCTGGCTAGACTAGCACATAGAAAGTCCAACTGAGAGATTTTCTAAATTTGTACAAATAATTACACTAAAAGCTCCCTTTTCTGTCATCCCCACTATTTCACTCTTCCAATCTTTCTAAAGCTGAATCTTCCTTCTTAATGGCTGTACCATTATTTGCATAACAGTCTGAAAGATCTATGGTCCACATCAAGAAGTTCCTAGTAAAGAGCTTTGCCATCAATATTTAGATACATTATGAACAATAGCTTGAAACTTATCAGCAACTCCTGGAATGTTAACAGAACAAGTGTATTTCTGGACAGTGTTCAGATACCTCTGTTACATAAGAACTTTCAGTTAGTGGATCAATATTACACACATTTATAGATAAATATGTAAAAAGTGAAGGTATAAATATAAGCATTAAAACCAAATGAAGAAATAAACAAACTTCCTTTAGTTAATGATGCCTGTCATATAACTTGTAAATTGTGGAAGGAAAATGGAATTCTGGAACAAAAATACATTTTTCTTTTGAGTTGTGCTCCCCTCCCTGTCATCTATTTATTATGGAGCTCTGAAGACAAACTGTTCATGTCTAAGTATAACATTTGTCATAGCTACCTCCAAAGATTTCATGTTGTTAAACTACCATTTCAGCTTTATATGAAAATCTAAAGCAAACCAAAATAGCAAATGAAGATAAATGAACTGATTAAGTCACAGACATTTCCAGCAGGAAGGTAAACAGTCAACACATAATTTTCAAGGTCTTGTTACAGCCCCCCCCCCAGAGGCTGAAAATCTTGGTGCAATTTATTTTGTAACACTAAGGATTAAAAATTCAGAAAACAGTCATCAGTATTTAATGTGAACAAATATTTGACAAGCAAAGAACTGTGCAAACTGAAGCTTCTTGTAGCGTCCGGAAGTGAGGAGCACATAAAGACTTTTGCAGAGCTGTCTAATGAGGATGAGTATGAAGGTCCATCTAAGAATAAGACTGAATTACAGGCTGCCTCAAAGAAAGTAAGGAACTCAGGACAGTGCTGTCTTAAGGCACAGACATCATCCAACTGTTTGCAAATTCCTGCCGTGCTAGTATGTGTGTTTCAGGACTCAACTCCACTAACAGCAATTCTAGGTTCACTGTGCATGATGGGGTATTTTTCATACCTGAAGCAAGTCTAAAATTTTGTACATGCATGTGTGTATATGCAGATTATTTCTTCTACTAAATATGCAGATGAATGCATAAAAATGAGAGTATTCTCGCTGAGCTTCTATACAAAAACAAATTCTGTGTTGTTTGTGTAGATTGTCTTTACACCAAATGTGTTAGATGGCTGGGTTCAGTTCAGCTTGAGTAGATTTAGGACGGTTTTTACAGAGTCAGTTGGAATATTGTGTACTATTCTTAAAATTTGTGTTTCTTTCTATCTATATTATTTAATTTATTATTTATATATTTTGTATTTCACAGAATCACAGAATCACAGAATGTTAGGGATTGGAAGGGACCTTGAAAGATCATCTAGTCCAATCCCCCTGCCGGAGCAGGAACACCTAAACCAGATCGCACAGGAACGCATCCAGGCGGGTTTTGAATGTCTCCAGAGAAGGAGACTCCACAACCTCTCTGGGCAGCCTGTTCCAGTGCTCTGTCACCCTCACTGTAAAGAAATTTTTTCTCATGTTCAAGTGGAACCTCCTGTGTTCCAGCTTGAACCCATTGCCCCTTGTCCTATCACAGGATGTCACAGAGAAGAGCCTGGCTCCATCCTCCTGACACTCACCCTTCATATATTTATAAACATTAATTAGGTCACCCCTCAGTCTCCTCTTTTCCAAGCTAAAGAGACCCAGCTCCCTCAGCCTTTCCTCATAAGGGAGGTGCTCCATTCCCTTAATCATCTTTGTGGCTCTGCGCTGGACTCTCTCCAGCAGTTCCCTGTCCTTCTTGAACTGAGGGGCCCAGAACTGGACACAATATTCCAGATGCGGTCTCACCAGGGCAGAGTAGAGGGGGAGGAGAACCTCTCTTGACCTACTGACCACCCCCCTTCTGATACACCCCAGGATGCCATTGGCCTTCTTGGCCACGAGGGCACAGTGCTGGCTCATGGTCATCCTGCTGTCCACCAGGACCCCCAGGTCCCTCTCCCCTACACTACTCTCCAACAGTTCCATACCCAACTTATACTGGAACCTGGTGTTATTCTTGCCCAGATGCAAGACTCTACACTTGCTCTTGTTAAATTGCATTAAATTTTTCCCCGCCCAAATCTCCAGCCTGTCTAGGTCTCGCTGGATGGAAGCACAGCCATCTGGCGTGTCAGCCACTCCTCCCAGTTTCGTATCATCAGCAAACTTGCTGAGGATGCACTCTACTCCCTCATCCAAGTCGTTGATGAATATATTAAACAGCACAGGTCCCAATACCGAACCCTGGGGGACTCCACTAGATACAGGCCTCCAACTAGACTCCATCCCATTCACTACAACTCTCTGGCTTCTTTTCTCCAGCCAGTTAACAATCCATCTAACCACCCGATCATCCAGATCGCACTTCCTCAGCTTATCCGCAAGGATACTGTGGGAGACGGTGTCAAATGCTTTTCTGAAATCAAGATAGACCACATCTACTGCTTTGCCATCATCTATCCACCTGGAAATGTCCTCATAAAAGGCTATCAGGTTGGTCAAGCATGACTTCCCCTTGGTGAAGCCATGTTGACTGTCTCTAATTTGTTATGTCTATTTGTATATTTAAACTTTGTGCGACTGTAGAATTAGCATAAGTCAACTTAAAACATTACTTAGCCCTTCTGTGTAGGGTAGTTGCATGTTATATTGTTTTCCTTTTCTTTATGAAAAGTATCCTGTGTACTTGTCTAGAAGTGTAAGTGTGCTATTACATGAAGAGTCATACTTAAAACCATAAAACAAGTTGTTGCTAGACAGCTAGGAAGTCTTGCATTATTTGATCACCAGATTCCTAGAAGATTCTATCCAGCACACTTGCAGGGTTTCCATAGAAACAATAACCGTATTAAAGCCTCCAACAAGTCCTGTCTTTCTCCAGTTTCTCCCCCTGCCGCTTTTTTAGCCAGTTTGTATTGTGCATGAGCGTTTCATTTCAAATGGTGCAATAAGTGGAAGAATTTAATCCCCTCATTAATTGTAATATATTGCTTTCCATAATAAGCTCTGAAATTCTGCTCTATCCTTGTGCTGCTGTCCTAATTTTAAGCAGTTTTACATGAGGGGGAATATGGCTATTCATTTACTGAGGATGAAGGAGGAAAAGGGAACGAGACTGTTATTTTGGGTCATACTTACTTTTTCTAGTGGCTTAAAAAAAAAAAAAAACCAAACCAAAAAAACCAACAAAAAATCACTTCCATGACATGTGACTTACATCAGCTTACCAAGTTGTTTACTCTGTCTAACACTCAGAGTGTGGGGTTTTTTCTTGGACTGAAATGTTTGCATTTAAACATTTCTGCTGGGCTCTCAACTATGTGTATGCAACTGCAGAGAAATAATACTTGCAGAAAAATTTTGTTTAGCTGAGAAAACATTTTAATGAAAGATTCATTCAACAGGATAGCAGTAAATGCATTGTTAAATATATCTTTGTAATGGAAATGAAGCTGTGTTATCATAGTCGTAGAAGCATCGCATTCCGTTATGGGATTTATGAAAAATAAGAGCTTAAGGAAGCCTCCTTTTTTTTTTTTTTTGCATAGCTTTTTGCATTTTTCAGATGTGTCTTTCTTCTCATGATAATTCTTTTTTGTGTTATGTAACTAATTCATATAAGCACCACTTAATATTTTTAATCCATTTTGAGATAGTTCTCAAAACATTCAGAAGTTAGGAAGGCTGTTTAATGACCAAAGACTTAAGAAGCTTCCTGTAAGACCAACTAAAGTTAAGCTGCAAATCAGAGTGGTATTTAGCTGTATTTGGAATAGGCAGGATGTGAGGGATTCCTTTAACCATCTGTAGTATAAAAGTCTACATGTTGATTAGTTGTCTGGACTATTTAAGGCTACATGGGAGAATAAGGCACTTATGATCTGCCTAATGTTTATTGCAAAAATAAATCACAGAGTCACAACATCACATAGGTTGGAAGGGATGTCCGGAGGCCTCTACTCCAACCTTCTTCTCAAAGAAAGGTAAACTACAAGATGCTGTAGTCAAGCAATATTCATAAAGATAAAAGAATTGAGTGTATTTTTATAGATAGTACTATAGAAGTATAGATAATATTTGTTCATAAAATACATAAATATATAGTTAGATAAAACAATAATGGAGTGACTTTCAATATCAGTGATCTTGTGTCATTATTTTTGAGGTAATTTAATTTGCTTGTATTTTTGAAGTGGCATGACAGAGGCTGAGAACTGCACTTTTGATTTTTCACAAGTTCTAACATTTTACAAGCATCTTTGTGGCCCTCCTCTGGGCTCACTCCAACAGGTCCATGTATTCTCCTCAGGGCTGGTCTCTATCCATTCTCCTCCCAGCCTGTATTTGTGCTTGGGATTGCCTTGACCAATGTGCAGGACCTTGTACTTGGCCTTATTGAACTTCCATAAGGTTTGCACTGGCCCACCTCTCAAGCCTGTCCAGGTCCTTTTGGATGGTATCCCTTCCCTCCAGCATGTCAACTGCACCACACAGATTGGTATTGTCAGCAAATTTGCTGAGGGTGCACTCAGTCCCACTGTTCATGTCTCTGCCAAAGATGTTTAACACCAGTCCCTGTGGAATGCCACTTGCCACCTGTCTCCTACACAAGTAATCATATGCAATATATTCTCCTGAGTATAATATTTAATTTATATGACAATAATTTATGCTGGTTTTGAATTATTTAATGTTCAGATAGTCTGTGTTGTAATGTAAGGAATGTGTTTTTCTTTGATTCTGTTACACTGACATCATGTTGAAAATAGTATGTTATGCATTTTATTACATTGTGTGCATTGAGAATTGTCACTTAATGCAAATATTCTGGCAGCCAATGAATTGTATGACTTTGCTCAGCCAATTTGTATTTTCTTGTTTTTCCTTGCTGTTGTTGCACTGAAGATCCCAGACACATAAATAGAATTCATATTGTGTCAGCACTGATATTAATTCATTTTCAAATTAATCTTTTAAAATTCTTTTGATATTAAATTTAGCATGCTGACCTAGTTTTTTTCCTCATGTACCTCTAAATACCTTTACTGAGTAAAAATCTTGCTTTAGTAAATCCTGTGTAATGCCATTGGTCAAGATGGCATTGCAAAATCTATCCCCCAGTCCGCATACCATCCCATCATCTTCATAAGCAATATGATCCAGCAAGTAGTGCATGAGAAATGCTGCAACTGAATTTATAAATATGTCCACGTCTATATATCGGGGAGCTAGAGTCTGTTGTCATAGAATGTTTAAAAACTTACAAATCAAATCAGTTTTAAGCTTTAAAACTAAATTTAAAAAAAATCCACATATTAACAGCACACTTTGTGCCAAGAGTTAATTCTTGCATACTATTAATTACCATATTTTTTTACAAAAAATGATAAGTCTTGAAAACATATCCTTGCCAGTCATTCTCATGTACTGATCAGGACATTAGGTTGTAGTTACTTGTGCTTGTCTTATCTTGAAAGTCTTTTTACTTGGATGGCTCCTATGTATCCGCAGCATGTGTAGGACATATCCTGTTTGAGGATGAACAAGGTAATAAAGGATGAATATGGCAACAAAGAGAAGCTTTTTCAGAATTCAGAATTCCTTTCCGTGTTCTCTCAGGAAGGTGCTTTACTATCAAGGTCTATCATCAGGGACTTCAGAGTTTTAATTCTGAGACTGATACCTCTCTAGCAACTCAGCTCTATTTCAGTCTCAGAAGTGCCTGTAACAACTGTAGTCATACAGTTACATACAGAGTGCTGTGACCCCTGATACTGACAAAAGTATTGTAACATCCTTATTTGAAAACAGCATTGGAAAGATGTCTGTTATTCTTTATTTATGATTAGCTCAGTTCTGCTATGATTGCTTTTTTTCAAAAGGTCACTATTCCATGTTTTTGGCATATATTTAAGTCCTGGTAATTGAATTTTTTATGTTTTCAGTAACTGATCACAGTCTACTGAAAATAAAAGATAAGCAGTTGGACCATGATCCAATCACTTTCTAAGGTTGAAGTAGAGTAGTAAAATGGACACCAAGCTGGGATTTTAGGTTGACTATTACACATGCACTGTAATTTTCCAGGAAAAAATTATAATAATTTTGCACACATATCTTTAATGCTTTGGATTCCTATCATAAACCAGAACAGCTCTGAAGATGCCATTACTACCTGTTGAGTAAATGATGCGTGAAATAAGAAGGATGTATATTGTAGGCCTTAATGGCTCTAAAGAAATGGCTCTTAAAAAGAACCATTATGTATAACTTTTTTGATTATGAAGCAGGGACAAAATGTACAGATATAAAGAACATGTGTGTGCATATATTCATTGTGCAGTTTGTCATGGGGGGAAAGGAATACTAAAAAATGTAACTTGCCAGAATTCAATCTTTTAAGCAGAACAACAGAGGGACAGGTGTGTCAAGGTAAAGCTTTTATTTTACTCACACTGAGATACAGTGTGATCACCACTCCAGAGAGGATGTCAGTTAAGCCCAGGGAAGCTAATGCTTACTCCAGCCAGTCTCAGTGCTGGTGCTCACGCACAGTGGATCAGGTTCAGCACAGAACAGTTCCACTGTGGGTGCTTTGCTTCTGTGTGATTCTGTATAGCTGTGTTCAAGTGTTTCCATCAGATCTCTACAAACAAGTGTTTTTGTAGTGAATCAGGTCAGTCTACAATGACCCCCACTATACACCTCTCTACCAGTTTCTGGTATTGTTCTTCTGAGAGCTGTTGATCTGTGGCCAGTGCCAAGGCTTGTTACACTCAATTCTTGTTTACACTATCCTGTTTGCCATGGCTTACCACAATCTGCACTATACTCAATTCTTGACCTAGGTTAGGGCATAATACTCCCATGCCACAGAGTCACTGAAACAGACAGTGGCTGAGGCTGGAAGGCACTTCTGCAAAGAATATAGTTCAAGTCCCCTGCTCAAAGGAAGCTCACCTGGAATGGAGTGCTCGGGACCATGCCCATTTGGGCTTTGAGTATCTGTAAGGACAGAGGCCCCACTGCCTCCCTGGACAACCTGTGTGAGGGCTCAACTAACCTTACAGTGGAAAAAAAAATCCTGTATTTCTTCTGTTTCAGCTTGTGCCAAATCCTCTCTTGTCCTTTCACTTGATACCACTGAGAAGAGCCTGGGTCCACCTTCTTTACTCCTCCATCAAGTATTTACTACTTCAGGTTGAACAGTCCCAGCTCTCCCACATTCTCCCCATATGTTGAACACTCCAGTCCCTTAATCATGTTTGTGGCTCTTTGCTGGACTCTCTCCAGTACGTCCATATGTCTCGTACTGGGGAGCCCAGCACTGGACACAGCACTCCAGATGCAAGGTAACCAGCCTCTAGCTGGACTTCATGACACCTCATGCACGGCACCACCCTTTGAGCCCAGCTGTTCAGGCAGTTTTCAATATAACTCACTGACTCTATCTACCCTGTACTTTATCGGTTTGTCTATGAGGTTGTTGTGAGAGACACTGTTAAAATATTTGCTAAAGATAATACCCATGGCTCTCCTCTCATCTACCATGTCAGTAAAATAATTGTATATGGGTATCTCATTGGCTCAGCATTTCTCCATACCTTAACAAATCAAGGGTGACTACTTCCAGTCACCTTTTTGTCCTTTGTATGTTTCAAAATGGTTTCCAGAAGGGTTGGTTCTGTTACCTTCCCAGTGACACAGGTGAGGCTGAACAGCCTGTATCAACGTAAATCCCCCCTCTTGCCCTTCTTGAAGATAGAAGTGACTTAGACTTTCTTTGTGTCCCCAGGAACCTCCTCACAGTCACCACAACCTTTCAATGATAATGACAGTGGCCTTGAAGTGACATTGGCCAGCTTCTGGATGCATTCCACCAGAACCTGTGGATTTATGTATGCCCAGTTTGTTTCAATGTTCCCTAGATTGTGCGTCCACCACCGAGGTTAATTGTGCTTGCTCCAGACTTTCCCACTGGTCTGGTATTCCTGAAGGCAGGTCTTACTGAGACAAAACAGACATTGAATACTTTGGGCTTTTCCATGTCCTTTGTCACAAAGACCCCCTGCCCCACTAGCAGAAGCTCTACATTTTTGTTAGTCCTCCTCTTGCTGCTGTGTAGAAGGTATAGTACACCTGTGTTTGGAATTTGTCATTAGTGTGCTGTATCAGATTGTGGACTGCTTGTGATCTCTGTGTTGTTCCTCCAGCAGATCTCAGGGATGTGTAAATCCCTAAGTGGACTAGGGCCTGCAAAAGTGAGGCTTTCACCAGCTGTTGGAAGAGGGTCTCATCTACTTCTTCCCGCATCATCTCCCCCTTTGTCATTCCTGCTTTAAAGAGGTCCTCACCAGGTTGGACAGCCTGTGGGCAAAGATACTTTTGCCTTACCTCTTGGATCCTATCTCTTCCAAGCAGTTCCCAATCCTCAGAGATAGTCCCATTGGCATAAAAGCTGAATGCTCACTGCCCACACCTGCTTTGTGTGGACAACAATCAACCATTTTTTCACCAGCAGGATCTGTTCACTTCCCCTCACATGCTTTCCCCTTACTGGCAGGACTGAGGGGAAAAAGCACTTAAGCCCCCCATGCCCTTGACTCTCACGCCAGGGCTGTGTAGCTGTGCTTGATATTTTCTAAGTCTCCCCTCACAGTAGTAGTGCTCACATGGAAAACCAGCAGCAGTCTGCAGGCAGGAGAAGCCTCAGCAGTGTCTGCAATCTGAGCCCTTGTCAAGCACCAAACCTCCCTAGATGACAGGTCGGCAGGTGGAGACCTTCATTCCCTGCAACAGGGAGTCTCCCACTACTGTCATTTGCCACTTCCTCCAGTTTTGCTGCAGAGCTCAGGCTCAGCTGGCTCCAGAGCTTTGTTGGACACAGGTCCCAGCCCCTCATCTGCTACCAGGGCACCGACCTACTCAGAGCTGCAGGGGGAGCAGGAACTGTCCTGCTGGCATTGGAAGTCACAGGCCTTCATCATGGAGTCTCCATTTCCTGTGGTACTAAAAAGGTAATGGTAGCAGCAAAAATAATTAGCTGCACTCATTAGGTGATTTGGACTATTATCTACCATTCAATCACTAATTAGATGAAAAAAAAATCATGTCTGCATATACATTGTGTGTCCTTTTCACTCACAAGAAGATTTTGAGTGTAACAATAAAACCATTCAGTGGTAGAATGAGAAACGAGTGGCAGAGGCATTTGGATGCAGGAAGGAGATATATTCAACTTCTGCTTGAAAAACTTCTTTGTACCTCTCTCAACTGGAACATTGAAACTAATTTCTAAATGTGTCTGTGGTATAAAAATCTTTTCCTTCAAATTCTCATTTTAGTTTTCCAAATTTAAGCATATCTCTGAACTTTTCAAATGCAAGTAGAATTAATTTAAGTTTGATAAATTTTGGCAAACAAGATACAAGAGCTGCCAAAGCAGTCGTAGATTGGCTGAGAAAATGTCTTCAGAAGAGGTTAGGTCCTGCTTCTCTCTTCTGGCGAAGCAGTAGTTATAGATCACATTCAGGAGTGCTGAATTTTAAAGTCTGCATAATTAAGCAACTAGAGAAATCTTGACTCTGAAGTCTTGAAAACATTTTGCCATCCTTAGCCTTTTTGTGCTGGGATAAAAGGCAGCTTCATTTAGATATGTAACATTACAGGAGTAAAGAGATCACAGAAATTGTGCTTCCTGCTTTGTACAGTGCTCGGTAAGAATACAGCCTGGTGTTTAGCTGTTTCATAAACCTGAGCATATGGAATTGTAAACGATAGAAAGACACTTTGATGAACATTTTCATTTTTATTAAGTTCATAAATTATTTTCAGCTGCATGCACCTTGTAATCCAGTTGTCATGAGGCCTGAAGATTCAAAAGTCTAGACAATGGAAATTATGACAGACTCTCATACTACAAAGGTCCTAAACCGAACGTAATGCAGAAAATTAATAAGGGTTGATTGTATGGTGGGTTATATAAAGAGGTTCAAATGGTCTCATTCCACAATTTTTATAGCAAAGATAAAAATGACTGAAGATGCATGCATTGCAATCCTTTCTCCATTGGATGGTGTATAACTTAAAGTCTATGCACTTGTTCTGAGGAAAAAATACAACTGTAAATGTAAGGCCAAGAGAGTAAAATATAAAACAAAGGGAATATTCTTTTTTCTTCCTAATATCTAATCTAAATCTGCCCTCTTTCAGTTTATAACCGTTACCCCTTGTCCTATCATCACACTCCTGATGAAGTCCCTCCCCATCTCTCCTGTAGCCCCCTTTAGGTACTGGAAGGCTGATATAAGTTTTCCCTGACACCTTCTCCAGGCTGAATAACCCCAAGTCTCTCAGCCTGTCCTCATAGGGGAGGTGCTCCAGCCCTCTGACCAATTTTGTGGCTCTCTTCTGGACTCGCTCCAACAGGTCCATGCCCTTCTTATGTTGGGGGCACCAGAGGTGAATGCTGTATGCAAGGTGCAGTCCCAGGAGAGCAGAGCAGAGGGGGAGAATCACCTCCCTCAACCTGCTGGTCACACTTCTTGTGATGCAGCTCACAATATGATTGGCTTTCTGGGCTGCAAGTGCACATTGCTGGCTCATGTTGAGCTTCTCATCAACAAACACCCCCAAGTCCTTCTCCACTGAGCTGCTCACAATCCATTCTCCACTCTAAGCTGGTCCCAAAGGAAGTGCCAACTGTGCCTCCCCGCAGGCAAAGTCAAATACTGGGTGATGTGGCCTGGATAAGCCACTCAGTCTTCTTCCTACCTGCCCCACCATATCATTTTCACAGAAAGAAACATACTTGTTTTACAGATAAAATAACCAACAGATAAATGAAACAACTACCACTTTAAATACTTAGGTAATTGGCACTTTCTTATTTTATGCAGTACCATAATTCTCTTTTTGATAGACCAGTGTCTCAATTGTATGAATAATTTCTCTCTGGTTCTGAGGTAAAACTGCAAAACCAGGTGTAAAAATCAACCATTGTTAAACTCATACTTTAATGTAGTTTCTTTACTGAGAAATTAAAATAAAACAATAAAAAACAGGAGGACATCCCTAATAATTTTTAAAATCTCAGGTAATATGTTCTTGATAATCTCTTGTGTTTGGCATGCTTGGTTTAAGGAAAAGACAAATTTTAAAGACAAAATTACATTTCTAGATCACACTCTTCTTTTTGAAGTTATTAAAAATAATTAGAAAGAAAAATAATTTCATACCAAGTTGATGAATTGAAATATTTACTTCTAGGTCTTTTTTTCCTTTTTTTTTGCCTGAACAATTAACTACATTAATTTATTCTTTCCTCCGTATTTAATTTTTAATGAATTTCCTCTTAAGCCCTCTGCCCCTCAACTACTCAAACAGTAAATATCAGGCTTGAGAACGAGGAAATCTGAATCAACATCTTAACACTGCAGAGCTGCTAACCTTCATTGTTTCACAAAGAAACTGGAAACAGTTTGATATGCAAGGAATCTTTTCCTTTTAGTTTTTTTCTGTTGTGCTCATACAAGAAAGGCCTGTCCAAATATTTGAATTACCTTGTTTTGTTTGTAAGCAGTAAAAGCACCACCCCATCCCCAACATTCATTTTTATGTGAGAAAAAGATGTATTTCATTCTCTTGCTGGAAAACAGCAGTAAAGAAACAGTTGGCTGAGCTATAGACCGATGGGTTATCTTTGTTAAAACACCTTTGAGATTTAATCAATCAAATTGCAAGTCTTAGTCCAGAAGAACAGAAATTTTTAAAAAGTGAACCACCTATGTACATTTTTAACCAAACTGCTTATGTTTTCCAAATATGTAGGTAAGAACTCAGGAGACTGCACACCTTTCATGGGTTTTTTGTTTGTTTTTGCAAAAAAAACCAACAATATTGGCTTTATGTGCCAAGACTTGTCCAACATTAACCTTTTTCCTCCTTTCTTTATAGATAAAGTAATAAATGAGACCACTGTGCAGTGTTTACGAAAAACCAGTTACTTTTCCTATCGATAACCCTTCAGAAGAGCCCAGCTCTGCTCAATCACACCCACAACATGACGTTTCCTTGTGGGAAAAACAGGCGACTCTGAGGATATCACTGAACTTTATTGCCAGTCAACACAGATATTTAGGTACTGATTTAGGATCTGTAAAACAAAAGAAGACAAAAAATTCAAACACCTAGGGAAAAGACTTTTCCTACCCTTCGCCCTCCTCCTCCTCCCTCTCCCCTGCTCCCTCCACACCACACCCTCAGACCCACAGTGAGGCGCGGCGGGGGGACATGGGTGCCGTGAGGGTGCCTCCTGTTTTCTCTTTTCCCTCATGTGAGCCTTCCATCCTTATCCTTTGTTCTGTCATGGGTTCCCGCACAGGCCGCACTCCCTTTGAGATGTCCCATCTATGGTGTATCCTCAGATGCACCTACATGTTTCCTCCCATATCCCACTTCGTGCCTCCTCTCTCAGGAGGCGGGCCAGTGCCATAGAGCCATCTGGAGCCAGCTGGAACCGGCTGTGACTGGCACGGGGCGGTCCCCGGCCTCCTCCCACATGTGTCCCCTGCAGCTCCCTGGCGGTTTGGCCCAGGACAGAGCTCCCGGTAGGATGAAGTTGTGTGGGTGCTGGCAGTGTTTTCCCCATGGCATAGCTCATTGTTGTGTTTCTATCTCACAAGAGAAAGGTTAGGAGGCAATTTATTCCATTTAACTTCTGCTAGAGCACCATTTAAGCTTCTGAGCTTCCACACCTTTCTAGCTGCAGATGCTATTATTTGATTTTTTTGCTGCTTGTCAAATCCTTATAAATTTTACAGCTATCCTGAGCATACAAGTGCAAAGCGAAGGGATTTGAGGATGTGAATCATGTCAATTTATAATCATCCTTGGGTTTATTTCGAATTTAAAATCTGTGAGTTTTACAAATCGCAACACAAAGCCACAGAAAATGAGGTTTCCTTATGTCTTTAAGAAGTATTTTATGTCCCCTCTCTCAAAAGCTGGCTGAATTTTATGTAACTCATTAATGACAAATCTTCTGCAAAGCCATCCTTAAAGATTTTCAGTTGATGGATATTTTGCAATCATTGCATTTAAATTTTTGAAAGCTGCAAGGTTATTCTGTGGATAAATTGTGAGGAAAGGCTGACATTTTTTATTATTGCAGGTTTGTAGAAAAAGCCAATAAGTAAGTGCTTCTCAGAAATATACAGGTTTATACATCTTTCATTATATTTGTACTTTCTAGAATTTATCAGAATTTTAAATGGAATAAATTAAATGTTCTCTATAGACCCATTCATTTATTCCCTGACTCTGAGCATTAGGTTATCGACACTAAGCTGAACTATATGGATAACTAGTTTTTATTTAGTGGAGCAACATGCTTGGTAACCTAGAAACTGCTTCTTTGAACTAGGTTTATCAGGGTTGGTGACTGAAGATTGCATGTTTATTGGGGAACAGGGGATGGGGGGAAAGCCAACACGGGGCAGGGTGATGAGACATTTTCTTGTACTCTTTTTGAGGAGGTAGGGTGACCAGGAACAACATCTCAAGCACCTGTACATAAAGACATATAGCATGGGAACTGTAAATTCATATGCAATTGCAGGACAATGACATTATTAAAATCCCAGAGCCACAGCGGAACAGCTGGCACTGCTGGAGCCCTGCAATAGATAGAGAGACAGACATACAGACTCTCCAAGAAAGGTGGGCAGGGAACAAAAGTAGTTGTAGTTTGTGCAAAAGAGGGAGCAGAGGGAACTCTGATAGAAAACGGCATTGCCTATGGAGCTTCTTGCAGATATTTTTGTGACTCTCTATTTAAGCTATTACTGTGTTCATTTGCAAATTTCATAATCAGATTATTATACTACAGACTTTAAACAGTTTAACTTTTTAAGGGGTTTGCCACTTCAGCCTATGTAGTTTCCTTTTTGCTGCCTGACTGTAGCACAGACAGTGAAGAAACTTACTCAGAAAAACATTCTAAAGTGTTTTCTATGAAAGCAGCATAGGATGTTGCAAAAAATTACAAAGCTGGAGTGTATATAAAAGCATTGGATTAAACACTGGCCAAATGTGACACTGGAAATTTGTGAAAGTTGCTGATGGATAAACCAGCAGATTCAGACTTGTGGAAAATTAGGCTCAAAATTTGTTATGAAGCTGCTTCTCAATGCTGTGCTCTGCAAAACCAATCTGAGTGTATAAACATACAGACCTGCAAAGGGGAAAATACTAAGCATATAATGCTTACATAGTAATAATATTCAAGTCAAGATAATTCTGAGCTTCATGTAGAAAAAAGGCAAAACATTCGTAATGAGTGCCTATTGAAAGCATTAAAAACCCCCTCTGTAGACAGTGATCAGTGGGACTGTTATCTAGGGAAATTTTTTAAATTTATTTTTTATTTATAACTAACCTCTGTCGAACTTTCAGAAGCAACAAAAAGAAACTAGGTCCTTGGGAAGGAAACTACCTTCTGATTCAGAAATGTTTGTAAACTGGAGTTATAGCTACAGTGCTGCCTTTTAAATAGACAATGATGTTTGATTTCTCATGCCAAGTTACTGCCTGGAGAGGATAATCTAATTTTCTTTACACTTTGCTTGGTATATGAAGATAATTGATTAAAAGTCTTATTTAGAAAACACTGTTAGAATATTATAACAAAACTTTTTTTCAGTCAGAATCAAGATTACAGCTATAGGGTTGCGGTTTTGGAAAAAGATCAAAACAGTTATCTGCATAATTAATTTCCATTTCTATTCTACTTTATTGCATCAAATAATTATGAGCTGTTTCAGAAGGAGGTAAAAAGCAGTACCTGTCCTTCAGAAATATTTGAAAATGCTTAGAATTATGTTTCACTTTCCACATAATTATTTTATGCATGTAAGTGATTAATTTATTTTTAATATATTATAAATATGGGCTGACAGAGTAGAGAATGACATTTTTCAGGGTCTCTTTTTTCTTCAGTTGCCCATCAGAAGCTGTAAGTTAGATAGATACCAATATTTAAGGCAGCAAAGAAAATTCTGTAGATGCTTAGAGTTTGTGTAGACATATGCATGTATGTGTGTGTTTGTTGTGCGGAAACGGGTAAAGTAGTTTTTCTCCACACTATGATGGAATCAGTAGTTACGTGTTTGCCTATTTGAAATGATTTTGAAGACCACTGGAATTTCTCACAGAATTGATTGCTTTCTAATGTGAAGTTCTTTCATGATCTTCAGATGAAAGGTAGTCATTAATGGGCATATTTAAGAACAATAATACGACTGTAAAGTTCTTAAAAGGGGGTGCTAAAGTGTTGATTCTTTTAGCTTGCTCAGCTAATTTGTCTGAAATAATATTTGTCTAAAATTTGGAAGAGCTAACACCAGTATGTCTGCTGTTGTACCTGAAGAGTATGCCATGAATTTCATAGTCTGTGCAGCTAAAATCAAGGTACAGAGGGAATACTGCAGCTTCTAAGCTTTTCTTGATGTTGTCACGGCCTGGACCCCTACCCATCCCCTCTCGGATGATGTTGTTTATCCATGTTTATGTCTCAAACAATGGGCAGAACATTTTCTAAAGAAGAGGCTCCACGAGCAGTGCTTGGGCAGAGCACACGGACAGAACATTTCTAAAGAAGAGGCGCCACCATGTCTCGGAACAGCTCGGGCAGAGCAGTAGGAAGGAAAGTTATTTTGTGAAGGAACATTGGCAAGTTGTTTATGTTTTGAATGACTGAGGTGCTGCATGGCTGGAGTCATCTCCCCGGTGGAGGACCAGCTGCACCCCCCCAGCTTGCCCGGATACAGGGCTGTGGAGCCCCCCAAAGGTCAACCCCGAAGGTGACCTGGATGCTGGGTCCCCCCCGGAGGGGCGGTCCGGGGCCGGACCGGACCGAACTGTATAAAAGATGAAGCCCGAAGTGTACTTCTTGTTGACCCATCCCCACCCCACGCAAGGAGTTTCTGCCTGAAATGAAGACTTGTGCCTGAAGAGAAGACACGTGCTGGAACAAGGGGTTGGTGATGTTCTCTATGTTTCTGTGTTTGTGTATCTCTGTCTTTCTACCCCTCTTTCTTACCTTTCAGCTCTTTCCTACTCTGTCTCCTCTCTGATTTTTGCCTCCAAATAATGATGGAGCGTTATTTGGTGCTTGCTTAATTGATAAGTGACGTTTGGTGATAATTGATAAGTGTGAGTTGGTGCTTGACTCTGAGAAGATGATTCGTGATGTTTTTGTGCAGCTGCTGAGGTAAAGAAAACTGTGTTGTGTTGTTTCTTGAGTCATTGCCTGACTCCACATAGGCAGTGCTCCTTTTCGGGGAATCACAAAAAACCTCTCTCGACCGTCCACTGGAGTGGGGCGTGACAGGTGTGTTTCTTCAGAAGTGGCTCACCTTGCTCAGAACCTTTATTGACTATTGTAAAGATCATTGCTTAAATGTGGAAAGTCCTTGTACTCTTTTTTTTTTTCTCACGTTATTATCCAGACTAGCTAACAGACGTCTGTTACTCAGTGATGAGCTATGCACTTAAGTTTAACTGTTCAGTGCACTATAAATATCTGGATAGATAAGATGATGTGATACATTGTGTGCCAGAATAGAGCTTGATCTACCATGCAATTTCACTGAATTCTCATTGAAATCCGTGAATTTGCATGGTCTGTATATCACTGATAACATTGCCTGTCTTTAATCATCTTATCTTCTTGAAAACTAGTTTAATATTTATGTAATGCTATTGTGAATACCACTGAAACATACAGAAATAAGTAGAAAATTAGAGTAACTAAAGAAATATATTTTCAAAATTTGTTATGAGAAAGGAACAGTGAACAGCAAACCAGGAAGACAGTTAGAAAAATAATAAGATTTTATTAAATTAATTTTCCCCAGAAATTGCTTAAATGTATACTCAACATTATTTCTATGGGTATTTAGGCATAATTAAAAAAAAACCAAACCAAAAACAACCCTGCACGTATCTTTGTATATAAATAAAAGTCTATGCCCACAAAAAGCAAAAAAAACCCCTCAAAGCCTTTGTACTCTCATAATCATCACTCACATAATAGTATCAGCGATACTCCCTCAGCTTAAGAGCCCTTATGCATATTCAAATATAGATCTTGATTTGAATTCATAATACCTTGAAAAGCTTTTCTAAGGCAAGTCCCCACTTGCATGTCACTTTGAAAAATCTTCTCCTTTCAGCATATGGTTAAGATCAGAGAAGCATGTTTGGAAAAATGACATCTTGGCAGCATGCGTATTTTTTGCATTTATGCCTTCATATCAGATTTGTGAGTTTGTAGGTGAGAGAAATTTTCCCAGTATGTGACAAATTTAATTTGAAAATATGGGGTAGGAATTTTAAAAGTAGATTTTTAAAAAATGTCATCCATATTAGCTGTGCATTTGTAAATGCATAGTGTAAGATTCTATCAAGTCTGAACTAAAGTATTGTCTTCTCACCATTCCTGTGAATCTTTTTCTCCATATTTGGTAACTGGAAATTAAAAGAACAGAGGGACGGATACACAATTCTTTCAAGACATTTAGGTGCTTAACTGCTGTTTAGGTATTACATTTTGATTGCAGTGACTGTGGTGTTAGGCACTTAAGTATCTTTGAGGACTGCTAGCACAGTGGTTTAACAGAAGTAATTCAGGAAGTTGTGGAAAGGCAGAGAGGAATTCTCAGGGCTCTGTACAGAAATAATTGCAAAGATTGTCTTTCCTCTTTATTCCTTTTTCACATATCATTATTGGACTTGTGGAGTGATGAAGATGGGCCACTGTTAGTCTTTGTAAATGTTTTTTTACCAGTTATTCTTTTATTTGTAATGTTCCATAGCTGACATCTAAGCAATTATGCTGTTTCGATGTGATAGAAATACAGGTGCTAAAGGCAGATTGCCCAGAAACAGTTATTACATTTTCTTTTAATTGTCAGCATCTTATGCAGTATGATGTCAGTAGAACTGCTGTTAGCTTCAGTGTTTGTCAGTTTACTGGAACATCAATTCTTGTTTTCCAGTGGCTTCACAACTTAAGGCAGCAAACATTTTAATGGGTGTTAATGCTTGTTACCTTTTTTCCCCGATGTGAGCTTTTACCTATGAGGATCCATCTGCCAAGACTGGAACCAAATAAATCGCAAGCAAATGGTGTTGTAGGTGGAGTAAGATAGGAACACAGAACAGTAGCTCTGTTATTTGTTGGGCTAATGCTTGCATTATGGAGGCTGAGATGATATCAGGAGTGCTCTTAGTTATATTTAAAACACTTAAATGTAGTTAGTATTAATTTTATTTGTAGCAAATTTACTACATGAATCATAACAAAATGCATGATAATTTGTCTGGGCCATTTTGCTGATGGTAGCAAAATTACGTTTTGGCAAAAATCTAAACAGATGTGGCTCAGAAATAGCAGACATGCTCATTGACACAGCTTGTGTATTTAAACAGAGTCACTGTTTATTCTTTTAAGTATTAGAGTATAGCAACACTTTTAGTGAACAGGTTTTTATATTGCTAGGAACTAGGATAGGTTTTTTTATAATTCATTTGTGAAAAGCAAATAAATAAGTTCTGTAGTACAGTGTTTTTCAAAAGCACTTTTATTTTTGAGTCTAAGAGAAAGCTATTCCAAAGTCTTTTGTTTTGCATGATACTCCTAGATTTCTGGTTTTGACTTGTTACATGAGCTGAAAAGGTATTTCACATTGCAACTATTTGTCTTTCCAGTTTCCATAAGCTTCAGTAATTTAGCTATGAAAATCTTCCCATAATTTTTCAAATCAGTACCTGACAAAATCTATTTCAATCACTATTTAAAAATCAATATACAGATCATTCTAAATCATGGAACCAGTATGTTGCACATTGTTTGAACGGACATTTTACTTCTGTGAACTAACAATTGAAAATTACTCTCCTGATCGTCCTTAATGCAAGAAGGCAAAACTTAATAATTAGCTTTTTAATATTTTTTTTATTCCTTTCACCATAAAGGACCTGAACCTGTGATGGTTTTGTTGTATTTAGTGGATGCTAAGTGGACTGACTGGCTGATTAGTAAGATTAAACTTTAGTTCTTCTATCTGGTCATATAATAATTTAGCATATTTTTTGAGAGACAGAACTCAGTATTTTAAATTCCTGAACTACTGTAATTAAGAGGTTTCTTACAGTCATTAAATTTTTTACTTCCCTTAGAAGTGAAACGTGTGTCAGAATTTGTTAAAGCTTTTGTTCTGTGATTCTATAGTCCTTACATTTCTTTTTATCCTTATGATTAATTTTTCAGCAATATTGACTGGTTTTTCACGCTCTGGGGTAAGTTTTATTCATGTCAACACTTTAAGTAAGTGGAAACAAGAATTACTTCTCAGGTATTTTCATCTAGTAACATGGTATTTCCATTCTTGAAAGCACTAGCACTACATTCACAGTCAATTTTATTAGCGTGCAGAAAAAATTTTTACACGAGCCTCAAAAATAATTTTGGAAATATTATGCATATAGGTACCATTAAGGTAAGCAATACACATCAGTCATGTTCTCTTACCTTAGCAAATAAAAGCTGTGAGTCACAGTTTGAGAGTTGTTTTCTCATATTGCATAACAACTAGAAGTGAAACGTCACTCAGCAAAATACATAAGGATTGCAGTATACAGTTTTAGCACCATACTAGTGTGATTCCCCTTACAGGTATCTCTAATGTGCTCCTCATCACAATACTGGGCATCCCCAATCGCTGGAAAGAATACATGGGTTGAAGTCAACTCAAGCACATTGTTCTCTTTGAATTCTTTTGTTAGCTGTTTAGTTTTTATACTCTGTGTTGGGCTGAGACAAATGTTTACTCTCCTGGGGCTGGTCCAGCTAACTCTGAGAGAAACATTTCCAATACCAGTTAATCCACTCAACTGTTGACAGCAAATTATCTAAAACAAAGGCCAGTCTCTGGTCCTCTTTGTGTTGAGGTAAAGGTCTGATTCTTTGCAACAGCTGTGCTCAGTTATACCCTGCATTCTTGCCTGAACTTCATGGGCACATCACCCTTGCCCATCTCCTCTGAGCCTTCTTCCATTTTAGGGGTTTATTGGTGTATTCACAATGAATAAATAGCTGGTTGTGATAACTGGTCAGATAACTTCATGATTATTCACATCTTGTGAAAAATATATTCCTGGGGTTGTACTTGAAATACTTACCTATTCGAACTTATGCCCATTAAAATGCCTGATGTAAACATCTTAACTGTGAAAGTGTCTTGCATCTGACATCTGTGAAATCACCCATGAATGGCTTTGGTTTGAAAACTGCTCAGTTGTTTGAAAATTGGAAGATGATTATTGGAGAACAAACTTAAACATCACTAGATGTTAATGAAAATAAAATATGATAATACAATTAGCACAAGATGGATAGGATTCTTATACTTCTTTTCTTTGCATAACGTGACTGCTGCACATCATACATCAGACTGCGTATGACAGGAATTAAACTTGCTTTACGAAAACATTTTTGGTTAAAGCAAAAGAGGAAATAATGACATTTATATGCATGCTATTGTAAAGCGAGTGAAACAATGGTCATAAAAATAATAAATAGTAGATTGTAATAAATATGTGCTGGCACTAGTATAATTTCTAAATAATTGAAATCTGAAGCAATTACTTGTTAACATCTTAACTTTGCAGCAGCATTGCAAGTGTAACATGTTGAAAAACCTTAAGCAATTGTTCACCTAAAAGGTAATAAACTTACCTTGTCAAGAAGAAGGTATATGTTTGCGAGGGGTGATTTTTAGTGACATGTAATTCTTTTTTTTAACAGCTGAGGATGCATGTGGAGGAACTATGAGAGGATCCAGCGGTATTATCTCAAGTCCCAACTTTCCTAATGAGTATCATAATAATGCGGATTGCACATGGACGATTGTGGCAGAGCCTGGTGATACTATCTCGCTCATATTTACAGATTTCCAAATGGAAGAAAAATATGATTATTTGGAAGTAGAAGGTTCTGAACCACCTACAATATGGTAAGTCAACTATTGCAGTTTTAATGTAAAAAAAAAAAAAATTAAATGTGGAAGGATAACTTCTGTTACTCCTCCTTTTGTCAATAGATAGTCTTGCTGAAAACAAAAAAACCCTAGTAACGGTTGTTACTATGGCATAGATTTTTATATTCTAATAGCAGCTGTAAAATAATTGCCGAACATATTCCATGTATGTAACATTGAGATGAAAGGCGTCGTAGACTCATTCACCTCATTGTCTGTAGGTCTAACCATTCTAACCATTATTGTATTAAAACTGTCTATTTAGAAATAGAATGGAATGGACTGTTGAACTAGTAAGGGTTGGTGGAGCCTTCAGGGAGTTTCATAATGTCAGGAAGTGAATGGCAAGGAGTCCCTCAGCTCAGAGCTGGAGGGAAGTAGCATTGGTGACACCTGTTGGTCACAGATTCTCTTTGGAGGAGTTTGTGTCTGTATATGTGGTCTCACTAAAAAATGTGGTGGGGGTATGGCTGGTGTTATGGTAATCTAGAAATATCTGATCTGGGAGATATGATACCCTGGGCTGAGTAGCCACAGCACTTTTGTGTGTTATTCCAAATATATTACCTTTAGAGAGGATTTCTCCTTGTTTGTTGACTTAGCAGTAGTAACAATATACTGCCTCATCCCTGGAGGAGTTCAGGGCCAGGCTGCATGAGGCTTTGAGCAACCTGGGCTAGTGGGAGGTGTCCCTGCCCATGGCAGGGGGGTTGGAACTTGATGATCTTTAAGGTTCTTTCCAACCCAAACCATTCCATGATTCTATGAATTGTGCTAGGCTGGCTTCTGCAACTCTTAACTTCTGTGTAGATGCACTGTGTAAAATAAGGAGAAGAAATAAAATAGTAAACAACCTCAAGATTTAGGTTACATAGAAAAAATAAAGGATACTTTCTGTGGTTTTTCTGGCCTGGTAGTTTCGTGGCAGCATAGCATCATTCTCCTGAAGGAACATGTGAATATGACAAATCTTTGTGTTTGTTATCTTGGTTTAAAGATACTATTAGCTTAAAAAAGAGGACATACACGAAACCATAAAGAACAGAGATGCTCTTCAGTAAAATATTACGGTTGTAAGTGGTTCATAAAGCATTATGAGGGTTCTGCACAACAGGTCATCTGAACAGGTGATGCAACAGGTGATACAACAGGTAGCCACATTAAAGTCAGTAGACTCTTGTTTTCTTATTATCAATATAAAAAAAACCCAGCAAACATAGCATAGACCAAATGAACTAAATTATTTGTAGTTTTATAATAAGAAAATATACCAAATTAGATAATTACATTGTTTCAAAAGCATCAGTGTCAGATTTTACAAGTCATCCTTACAAGTAATATTCCTTACTATTTCAGGGTATAGTAGAAGCTTATACACTAATTCTCAGCTTTAGCAAATAACATTTAATAATTTGAGTTAATTCATACTGTCACCTGCATAGTTGATTACCTATATTAGAATATGACTTAATTTCCATTAAGTTTTTCAAGCTGTTAAACTCAAATCTTTTGAACTAGGTGTGGGCTAAAATAATTTTTAAACATTAATTTATAATAATTATTAGTGAGGTAATGCCAATGACATACAGACAATATGAATGGTTTGAATAGCTAAATATACATTCAGTTATTATTTAATGTATTTTATGGATTCGGTCATGAGCTTCAAACAATTTTTTTTCTGCAGAAGGCTTTGTCCATATTTAAAGGATATAATAAGATTATATAAGGAAATTCTCATTTATCTGTTTACAAAACATAAAAAATTACAATGCTAATTTAATAATTGCTCATCTAGAGAAGCAGATTGAGAGCGTATTCCTTTTTTAGCTTGTCATTTATATTCCCTAAATTAGACTGATATATTAAATTGTGCAAAAGTATCCCCCCCATATGTTGAGGAATAATAGATTTGGAAAGCTTAATTAACAACAATTTGTTAATTAGACCTACAGTGGTAATGCTTTATATCCCCTTAGAATATATCTTGAAGTTTAGTTCAAGATACCTTAGTTTATAAAAGTCTACATAGACATATACTTCTGAAACTAAAACCAGGCTCTTAGAGCTTTTGTTCTGGAAAACAAATAGTACTTAATTTGTAAAATTACTAAAAACATACTAACTGATCTAGATCGCAAAAAATATTATAAAATAATTTCTTAGACTTTTTGTTGCTCTGTGTGACTATTAAGCTTATTGATTAAAAAAAAAAAACCTCAAATATTTCTTCTTCTGCACATCTGCTGAGTAACAAAATATAATCACTTTCTGGCTCTAAGTAAAACAACGAGCTAGAATATACATGAAGTAGATGGTCCAGGGTTATTGACAAAATAAAACTTGGAATACTTAAAGTGCTAACTTTCCGTAGTCTTCCAGTCAATCACTATAATATTTCAGTTATGCCAAGTCTTTTCTTAAGAAAATTTTGATAAGCCATTTTCATTTAAATAGTGGGGAACAATTGCGTTGATGCCCTTCAGGGTTTCTGTTGTCTGATGTTAAGGGTTGATTCTGTGGTTTGGTAGCTTGAAGTGAATGAAGGTGTCTTTTTCATTTTGGAAGTGAAACTGAGAAAATTATTGGTTTGAGGAAAGTATTTCCCCCTTTCCTCAACAAAACAAACCGGAAAATAAATGAGATCTAGTGGAATGTTCCTTTTTGCTTAAGTGAAAGGTTAGTGTTTGAGACAGTCATTGCAATGAATGCAAGAAATAGCAATGTCATTATGGGATAATTTATCCAGCATATGAGAGTTCAGAGTTAAATATTTTGAGAATATCTGAACATGTAAGAGTTTTCTAATGCAGGCCTCTAGGGATACTTTGGTTGGAATGTTTCAATCTCTTATTTTGCTGTTGGTCACTTTTAATGGAATATTTAATAATTACTGAGCAGTAAACTGGAATGATTCTCTAGGCTGCTTTGATATGGGTATCCTGGATTCCAGCATGTACTGTAGTACAAATTGTTAAGACAATCATTAAGACAATTGCTAAGACAACTGTTAAGATACTAATTAAACTGTATAGACAGTGTAGTAGAACATCCTTCCCAGAATACTCTATGAAAGATGTGTTTAGAGTAGTCTCCTGATGAGAGTGAGGATGGAAAGTGTCTGTACACTGTTCCAAGCAAAGACATTAAATCTGTGTCTTCTAGTCCCGATTGCCAACTTAATTTAGCTGTTGTTGAAAAACAAATTAACAATTTTTCCTCCTATGTCTTGAAGAGCTTGGTTATCACAAAAAAAAACAACAAACAAACCCAACCAACCAAACAAAAAACCCAAAGATTTTAGACTTATTAAACTTGAAATTATGATTAGTTGTGAATTAACCAATACATTTTTTGTGGATAGACTGGATAGTGACAGAAGATAATGGTTGTTCTGGAGCATGTGTTCAGAGCTCTCAGAACTACTGCTGTAGTCTGAATAAGGATAACAGTTTCTTTTCAAGGAACATATTATGCAAATTTTTTTATTTGTTAACATGAAGATGTGCATTAGTGTGAAGGTGTTTGAGAGTGTAACCGCGTCTCAAATGTTGTAGAGAAAATATACTTCACTTCTACCTCTTTTGGGGGGGAGGGGAAAATGCAGTTAATTCATGTTAGACATCTACATGGTATTTTTTTAATTGCTGGTTCAGTTCAATGGAAATTAGTCTTCAGGAGGCATTTAAAAATCAAGCATACAGCTGTTGACGATTAACCTACAACAGATGCATGCCTTAACACAATAGGTTCTTAATCATATCTTTAAGACTATGTAGTTATTTGATTTATGCAGTCATCCAGTGTCTGAATAGGTTAGATTTCTTTTCAGTCAACATACTTGATCAAATGATCCTTATATGTATGGCTACAGAGGAAAACCTCTGACTGACATAAGTGTGGTAGCACAGGGATAGACAATCACACCTCAGTAGTACAAGTACCAACAAAAGTAATCATGTGTTGGAGAAAAAAACAAAACAAATAAGACAAGAAGTGGAGGTGCTTCATAAGTAGAGATTAAAATGGGGGAAAAACATCTCACCTGAGGCTCAGTGATGGTTTTTGGAAAAATCACTTCAAATTGGAAAGTGACAAGTGTAATTTTTTTTTTATTATTATTAATGAAGACTGTTGACACTGCCTTAGATATTGTTACTGTTTTTTCACCAGTTACTGTATGAAGTTTTAAAATCTCTGCTTAATGTTCAGAGGAAAGACTCAGGAAAGTAATGTTGATGAGTAATATGATCTTAATAAGGATGTTAAATACCCCAGATGGTGTGTAATCTGACACAGTTGAGTTCAAATTTAAAGAACAGCAACAAAACTGATACTGCTTAACAGAAAAAATGCCTTCAGAAGAATGTTGTGTCTGTATCCAAATAGACGGAAAAAAATATTCAATTAGTGTGGCAAAAAAAGTGCAGTCATAAAAACATGCTGAAAAGTGATTAGCAGAGTATTTGTTTACTGATAGTGGATAAAAATAATTTTTTTATGGGATTTAACTGCAAAAAAAAAAAAAAAAAAGATGTAACTGCAAAAACCAGGCAGGTTTTGGAGTGCCTAAGTCCTTCTCCCCTTCTAAAAGAGGGAACCGAAGATAACAGTGATAATGCTTAACTCTAGAACAGGGCAACCAAAAAGTTAGGAATAGGAGGAATATTAATGATGAAAGTATTGTCTGATTTGAGTCTTTAATAATGCATGCATTGTGCATGACAGTTTTATTCCTTTTTCTGAAGGCTTGAGAACAGAAATTGTTTTCTTGGTAACAAAAGCTTTCCATAGAAACTAGGTATTTCTCTCCTTTAGTGTTTGCCTGTGTGGTTTGATTTTTGTACATAGCGGTTCAGCATTTCACCCGTGTCATTTCTATCAGGTCATTCAGAGTGGTCCAAGAAGCACCGTGCCTTCTGTAATGTGTAGGCTCGGGCCCGGTGGTAGCATTAGGAGGGGAATTTGTTACAGTGATTGTGGAGGTTAATGGCACGTTTTTTGTTCTTCTGTCGTTCCATTTGGTAACCATCATTGGAAAAGGACTTTGAAACTAACTTTATATGTCTTACTCTCAAAATACTTACTGAAGCATGAAAACGATTTGCATCTAAGATAGGAAAAATATATCAAATTACCTGTTTAACAGTAGAGACAGAAGCTTCTCTGTACTTTCTGTTCTTTTGTGTTTCTGAAGAAAATAGAAGACCCTTCCAAGGTACCCGTTTCTAGTGATTTTTATTTTTTTTTCTGCATTAATTTCTCAGTTTGTACTTCAAAATGTAGTGCACAAACATGTCCCAAACTTTTCAAGAATTATAGATACATGTAGCCATGAGTTACATGATGAAAATCTATTCCATCACTTAACAGTTAAGACCTTGAAGTCTCTGCTTTTTTAAAAAGGACACATTTACTTAACTTTGACATCTACAATAAATAGGCTCAGTCCTTAGGAGAGAGAGAACCTGACTTTAAGAAACTGTCATATCCATGGAAATACAGATCAACTGAAGGTGTAAATCAAGAGTTTAATAATGGAATTTGATAAGTTATGTGTGTGCCTATAACTAGGTTGTAAAGCAACACAAGACAGGATGATAGAATGTTATAATCAGCATAATTCAGCATGGAAGGGAACTTGGGAGCTGTCTTTTTTTCCTCCTGTGTTAGTCAGTAGGTAACATGAGTTGAAAAGAACAGTGAGGCACATATGGAGTGATTATCGAGCCATCTTGATATATTTAACTGGTTCTTGGAGGAGCAGGACCACTTTATTCACAGAATCATAGAATCACAGAATGGTTTGGGTTGGAAGGGACCTGAAAGATCATCCAGTTCCACCCCCTGCCATGGGCAGGGACACCCTCCACTAGCCCAGGTTGCTCAAAGCCTCATCCAGCCTGGCCTTGAACCCCTCCAGGGATGGGGCATCCACAGCTTCTCTGGGCAGCCTGGTCCATTGCCTCTTGTCCTGTCATTACACTCTCCTATAAAAAGTCCCACTCCAGCTTTGTTGTAGGCCAATTTTGAGTACTGGAAGACTGTTATAATGTCTCCCTGGAGCCTTCCCCTTCTCCAGGCAGAACAACTCCAACTGTCTCTGCTTTTTTTCATAGGAGAGGTGCTCCAGCCCTCTTTATCTTAGTGGCCCTCCTCTGAACTTGTTCCAAGCAAGTCCATGTCCTTCTTATGTTGGGGACCTCAGAGCTGAATGCAGTACTACAGGTGGGGTCCCACAAGAATGGAGTGGAGTATCACCTCAACCAGCTGCTAATGCTTCTTTTGATGCAGCCCAGGATGCAGTTGGCTTTCTGGGCTGCAGGTGCACATTACCAGATCATGTTAAGCTTCTCATCAGCCCAGCACTTTCAAGTCCTTCTCCTCAGGGCTGCTCTCAGTCCATTCTTACATATGAAGTTATTGTCATCTAGGATCAAAAAGATAGCTGTGAAGAGTTTTCAAATGAGCAGTTTTACATTGGATGGGTTTTTTTACATACATTCTTCTCAACAGAGGTAGGATTAGATTTTATTATTTCCCAAGGTCTTACCAATGTTTAGAAACAAATGGAAAATAATTCTCATGACTCCTTATATGGTAGATGAGTACTCAAGTTTTTCCACCTTCTATCTTGGGTGAAGAATTACTGACTAGTGCTTCCATGGCACCCTTTAGACCTCTTGGGATGGAGCAGCCCAGAGTGCTCTCGGTAGTAATTATTTGTACCTCTTTTTTGTAGAAGACACATAATTAATAGTGTAGACCTAGGACATTCTAGTAATGAGTACTTTAAAAAGCATGATCAGTAATAAAAACAAACAAATGTGAAAAAAAACTGCAGTCTCTGAATCAGCAGTTTCTGGAGAAAAAAGATAGGAAGATGGCTTGGTAATTTAGCAGGGAACAACACTTTCACTGTGCTTACTCCAGCAGAATACTGCACTTGTTTTCATGTGGTCATTTACTATTGTCTCAGAATGGCAATTGCTGGAGGAGTGAGGGAGACTGATTAATCTTGTCTTGACTGGAACACCAGTAACTGAATTGACAAATCTTGCAAGTCAGGCTGAAACACCCATATTTTTTGCTGCGTGGGTTGTATGGTGATGGAAAGCGTATTACACGTAAAACAGAGGATGACATAAATCTCAAAACAAGACAGGGAAAAAAACCCCACAACCAATCCACAAACCAAAAAATAGCCCAAAACCAAAATATGTAATTTTTTCATTTGTCATTCCAGAGTAATTAAAACTTCACACTTCCTTGTTATGTGTTCAGAGTCCCTGCCATGATCTCTGTTTACTTTATTCAGCAGCATAAATGATGGGTTGTGGAAGAACAATAATACCTGCAGAGATAATCCCCAATCACTCTTATTTCTAGATTCTAGGTGAAAATCATTAGTATGTGTTGCATATTAGGTAAACTATATGCATTCATAATTCTGTCTTTTATCTCTCAGGTCGTAACAGCCAAACGTATAATATTTTGAATACAGGAATGAAACCCTTTGAGTTAATTACTAAATCCTGACAACAAGACAAAACATTGCTTATATGAGGCCTACAGAAGACTCAGAATTTCAGATTGTCCATTTTGTCATTGTCCATCTGTTTTGCCTGTAGAAATCATTTTAGGTGATTGTAAAATGAACCAGTAACTAAAACAAACCATTAAGCATCCTATGAACCTGCTAAAGCAATTTCTTTATATTAAGGATCGACTCAATGCCAAGCCAGTGTCAGAGCAATTTTTAATAATTATATGCAATCTAATATGCAGGTGACTGGTCACAACCCACAGCTTCCTAGTCGTGACATAACAGTAAAAAAGAAAATAAGGCATTCATGGATGCTTACTCTGTTTGTTTATTCTGTGTACAGTAGGTCATGCAAGTGTAGAAAACACCAAAATGCAACAATCTAGAGCTTTGAAAATGAGCCTTGAACAAATGACTTATTCTCACAACCCCCCCACCCTGAAGTTAACCTGTTCAAAAAATTGTGTCAGTTGCAATTAATATTTTTATACTGCCATGTTAAGAAGGGGGGTTTTCCTGAACCTTTTATATTTGACCAGCCTGTCAGTTTCCCAAGAAAGTCACCAAACAGCCCATTGTATCGGAGGACAATTCAGCTAACCTATTCAGGGACCCACACTGGCAGTGTCACTGAGTCAAATCCTTTATTACAATTATTCAAGTTTCCAGAAACTTATACAAAGCAAATTTTATTGTATGAAGTACAGATTGTGTCAGATGAGGTTCAGAGATTGCCATTAATAGTAGACTGACTGCAAGAACATATGTAATCAAACTTTACTTGTTAGTAATTACTAGCATGAATTGACTATTTAATGTGCTTATAAAGAGATTCTTACCCAATAGGCATCCCTTTGGGGGAGACAGGTTCAGCCGATTGACTGATCCCAGAAGTTATGATGGAGTCTTCCCTAGCTTTCTGCCCTTGTCAATCTATTTTTCTACTATTTATTTGTATGTAGGCAGAGCTTGAGTGACTCTAGTCATACATTCTTTTATTGCTGATTAGTGTAAAATTCTCTTCTTTTGCATTTAAAGTTATAGTCAATAAAATAGCGCACGCTCAATGAGGAGTGGTTGTGCCTTAGAGGCAGGTAGCGCAGGATGGAGGTGTGTTTTGGTAGTGTAATAACATTATAATGAACAAAGCTCATTTCAGGAGAACTATTTCATAACAGTTGCTGGGTTGATAACTGCCATCTTTCTTGTTGGACAGCTGCTTATCAGCTCATGGTACCTTCACGTCCCCATCTCCTGCAAGGAGTGCAACAGGGCATGGCCAGGGAACCTCCCTTAGGCTCTGTGCCCCATTCCACATTGCTCTGTTCTTAGCATGTGCCAAGATAGCAGGATGTGTTACCTTGGAGACCATTGCACAGTGAGTTCTTTGTGTGCCAGCCATGCCTTTGCTCCAGAAAGTAGCAACTGTATTTTACCTTACCCTAAAGATTTTAAGCATTGCTTTAGAGCAACTAATTTACTCCTACTTATTTCCCCACATATCCGGTAAACTTCTAAACTGTTTTCAAGGTTAACAGTTTTATGCGTTTCCAAGTGAGATACAATTGACTTTCAGTATTTTGAAACCCTGAGGGTAAATTCATCTAAGTATAAAGTTTAAACATTTGAACATTACATGCAATTTCCCTGTGACCTAATTACTGAACCATGTTAATATTCTAATACCCTATGTCAAGATAGGCATAATAACATGAGAAATGGTACAGAAAAGGAAAAAAAATATGGAAACATATGGAAAAGCATTGATAGAGGAATAAAATAGACTAAAGCTTTTCAATCTTGAAAAGAAATAGGTGAGAAAGGATATGAAGAATTATGAGTATTATATGCTAGGCAAATAAAGACCATTCATGATTTCTTACAATAAAATAAATAGGGGCACTCAGTGATTTGTCAGGCAGAAGATTTGAAACAAAAGGTAGAACTTTTCTGTAGCATACATAATTAAGTTGTGGAAGTCATTGGTGTGTGATGTTATAGATAGAAAAATTATAAATAGATTGAAAAATGGATCAGAAATTCATAAAAGGAAAATCTATCAAAAGGTATTAAACAAAAAGGCCTCTTGAAGGGCTCCGTTCAAGAAGCCTGAAGTCCATAAAATTGCTGGAAATTCTGATGTATGAAGGGATAAGTCTCATTTTATGTTATCACAGTTTCTGACACTCCTGGTGAATTAACTATTACTGCTTATTGTCAGAAATAAAATATTAGTTTCAGTGTATTTCTGGTCTAACACATTACATACATTTCTCGGATACCATCAAGTATATGATGGATATTATACAGAGTATTGCAGTTCCAGTCATTCCAGCAAGAGATGTGACGTGCGGAAAACAGACTCCACAATCTGATAGATTGTAAAGTAGGTATGTTTATTCAGCGCCGGGCACACAGGGGATCGCTCCTCCTATTGTGTGCACCCGTTATGGTGTCGTTATCCTAAATTTATAGAACAAATGATTACATATTCNTTTTGTACTGGTAAACCTAGAAACTCTATACTTCAGCTCATCATGTTATACAAAGTATCTACTTTCTAGCAAATCTAAGAACATCTTTATCTTATCTGTTTCCCTCCTTATTGCCTTCTTGCTATTCCCATATTAACCCTTACGTCCCCTGTCCTTATCCAGGCCCTGTATCAGATGTTTGCATGACTTGTATAAACCAAAGAAATGATCATAACTGAGATGTATCAGCAGTAATAGTTTTGCATCTGTAAAATATTTTGGAGGCAGAAGTTCAGAACATTTTGGTTTATGTAACAAAAATATTCTGCCTTCGTTTAAAGCTTGTGATAAGACAACCTACAGCTGCCAAGTATTTAAGGCTTCAGCAAATACAGAATCTGATATTTCACCTGACACTATCTAATGTTTAATCATAATCAATGTTAAGATGTGAGCAATACGTTTAATGCAATTTCTGTCTAGTTTCATTTTCCAGCCAATTAGGAATTATTTTTAGATGGCCAGGCTGGATGAGGCTTTGAGCAATGTGGTCTAAGAGAAGGTGTCCCTGTCCACGGCAGGGGGGTTGGAACTTGATGATCTTGAAGGTCCTTTCCAACCCATACCATTTTGTGATTCTGTGGTTGTAGGATATTTATATGTCTTGATTAAGTGAACTCCTACTCTTTCTTGGCTAAGTAGACTTTTTGTATCTTTCTGTATAAGACCCAGTAAGTAAGCTGCTGCATCCCACATCTCTCGGTCAGACTTGTTTGTACCCCAACTTGCAACATTGGACTGGTATATTTGAATCGGCAGAAAAACTACCTACTGTGTAGTACATATTCTCTCATCCTTGACACAGGTTCTGACATTGCTTATGTGGATATATTGCTCTGCCACACAACTTCTTTGCCCCATTTTTTTTTGTCAGAGAATAAACTTCTACCATCTCTGTTTGCTGAGCAAGAACATACTGGTCTTTATGTCTTAAGTGAAATTAAGGATAAGGACTGTTAGAATGAGGCTGAATTTCTGTTTAGTAGCTGGCACAGTTGATTTCAAAAAAACCCCTGACCAACCTTGAACTGAAGCTTCCAACATTTTATCAGAACTTTCCAAATCTGTATAATTTACAAAACTTGAGATTCATTCCCAGAATGCAGACATCTTTGCTTGTTTGTGTTTT